>JAJPUD010007101.1:100055-114701 GCA_023553655.1 Myrmecobius fasciatus
ATTAGATTACCTGTCATCTAGGGGTGGGGGGTGGGGGGAAGGAGGGGAAAAGCTTGGGGAAAAAAAGTTTTTGCAAAGGTCAATGTAGAAAAATCACTCATATGTTTTGTAAATAAAAAGCTTTTAATAAAAAAAAAAGAGGTCAGTGGTACTCTTAAATACTAAAGAGCCCATATAAGGTATTGAATGGGTGTTGGTTGAATTAATTAATTAATTATAGAAAGGCAGGGCTGGAATTAATCAACAAGCACTTATTAAGCACCTACTATATGCTGGAAGGAATCTTGCAAATTATCTAATCAAACTCCTTCATGATGAGGAAACTGAACCATAAGGAAGGGAAGAAACCTACTCAAAATCATACATGGAGTTAGTTAAAAGTTAAATCTCTTCTCTTGACTTCCATTTCAAAGTTTCAGTACTTGACTTATAAGTTAGGGCTCTTACATGTTGTGGTAGACTATATATTATCGTCGTTGTATTGGGCATCTGTGAATTATTTTGAGACATGGCACCCAGAACAATGGAACAGACTCAAAACCTCTGGGAGGTTTTCAGTCAGGAAGGTAGGAGATTTCCCTATGTATTCCACATTCTTTTAGCATCCTTTCCACAATCTTCTCTGAAACTTCCTCCATTATCTCTAACCATCTCTTCTCTTTAACTCTTCATATATTGACAAAGAACTACCTGGAGAAGGTCAAGATAAGTTGTATTACACAGTTGGTTATGATGTTCAAGCCTGGAATTGCTGGAGGATGTTGAAGCCCTGCATACATAGCAACATTACCACAACTCAAAAGAGACAAGCTTATTACTTATAATTAAACATCTTTCTTTCCTGAAATCTAGTCACCATGCTATTGTTCAGTCATTTTTTTCCATCATGTCTGGTTTTCTTGGCAAAGAAATACTGAAGTGATTTGCAGTTTCCTTCTTTAACTATTTTATAGATAAGGAATTAAACCAAACAGTTAAGTCACTTGTCCAAGGTCACACTGCTAGTGTCTGATGCCAGATTTGAACTCAGAGAGATTAGTCTTCTTGACTCCAGCACTCTTACCATTGTGCCACCTAATTGCTCAAGTCAGGGTGCTAATCTATATCATAGAATCATTTTATTATTGATTTTAAGTGGAAAGGACTTTAGAAGGCATCTAGCACAACCTCTTCATTTTATGGGTGAGGAAAATGATGCAGAAAAAGATGTTTTCCATTGTACCATGATACATCTCTTATTATAAAAAATAAGGTCTAGATAATAGAATTTTGAATTTTGAATGAATCTTAGAATGACAGAGGACAGAAGTCAAAACTAAAAGGGACCTGAAAGTTATAAAAACAGATGTCAGAGCTGAAGAGAAGCATATAAATGATCTAATCCAACTCTTCATTTTACATGAGGAAATTTAAGTCCAAAAAGATGATGTTTCTTGTCCTGTCCAGTCTTACAAATCTGTAATTCAAAATTCCAATCCTTACTGCCCATCTGGTACTTTACAAAACCTCAACTGGAAAGAATTTCAGAGATTAGCTAGTTCTACTTATAACAAACACAATCACCTCCATACTACATTCCCTGCAAGGAGATTTGAAGACCACCAGTACTGGGGAACTCACTAACTGCTAAGGTAGCATATTCCCACTTTGGGATGATTTTCATTGTTAAAATATGTTTGTTACATTGACCTAAAATTTGTCTCTCTGAAATTTCTGCCTAGTGCTTACAGTGCTGTCCTCTAAGCCCTAGGAAAACAGAGTTAATTTCCAGTCTTCCCCCAACTTCATAAAGCACTTCAAATACTTGAAGATAGTGTTCATCCCCTAATTCTTATCTTCTCCATCTTATCTTATCTTTATTTCCTTCAATCAGTTCTTATATGATTTAGTAGCAGCTGTAGTGACAGCATTTATATAGCATTTGAGGTTTATGAAGCACTTTTTTGTACAAGTTCATATTTAATACAACAACCCGACAAAGTATTATTCATATTAGGAAACTGAGGTTCAGAAAGATTAAGTGATTTTTCCTGGGTCACATGGCTGAGTGTTAGAGGCTGAATCCAAATCCAGATCTTCCTGGTTACAAGATTAATGTTCTGGTCATCTCTCTCTGGTTATACATGCTAATGCCTTTGCTAAAATGTGAAATCTAGCACTTAGAGCATAGAACATGGAAGGTTGCTGTTGGAATCTTAGGATCCAACAGCATTAGAAATAGAAGAATAAAGACAAATGGAAGAATAAAGACAAATTCTAATTGAAAGATGGAATGAAATTCTGAACGAAGGCCTTGGATGCAGACAGTCCAGTTTAAGAGGAACAAGAAATCTTGTCAATGATAGCTACAACTTCAGAGCCCAGGAGAGACTTCATGGGTGCTCAGCAAATAAAAAAAAAAAAGAGGCAGGACTCCCACACCTTTTTTCCAAACAGCCAAGGGAGAAGTAACCCAGCCCTCCATACCACCTTCCAATGGTGCAGTTTGGCAGGAGATTAAGATTCCCATTTGGCATGAAGAATGGGAAAACAGCTTGTCTCAATCCCCCTCTCCCTGTGCCCCTGGCTCTCCATGCTGAGAACCAAGCCATTTGAGAGGATGAGTAAGCTAATGATGGAATTTGCAGTTGTTGCTCCACATCAAATGGCCCTTAAACCTTGGAAGAGGAGGGAGGGGACTCATTTCTAGGGGCTTTTAAGAGCTCTCTTTCTCAGAGGTATTTGGGTACCTCTGCCCCCTTATATAATCCATTGGAGGGTAGTGTTTCTCAAACCCAGCTGGCCTCATTGGCAGCAAGCCCAATCCTGTCTTCTAAATCCTGACTCCAACCTGGCTGGGTCTTGAATGTGGCAATTGGAAATCAGCAAATCTGGCTGTAACCCACCCCTCCTCCTGATTACCAAGTCAAAGACATGGGGAAAGTGGGCATTTCGCTATTGAACACTCGATCCAGTGATTACTATTATTATATAATTGGTGACACAAGGAGCAACAGATTGAAGTGTCACCACTGGGCTGAAAGTCTTCTGCTTTTTACATGGCACTCAGGTCAGCTGCCATAAGACATGAAAATAGAGCTAATTGCAACTAAAGAGTCTTCCCTGACGCTTCCTCATTTTCTGCAGTTAGTGTCTTTTTATTCTATGGTGGTATCCTTGCAGTCATTGACTTTCAAATACTACTTTCAAATGCTATATATTTTGCTTAAAAGGAATTTTTCTGGCAAGGATGAAGTAGATGATAGGCTTGGAACTGAATTTCATTAGGGAATTCAACTCCATGAGTGGAGCACTTCAAATAATCATCATAATTGCTAGCATTTATGTAGTGCTTTAAGCCTTAGGACAACTATATCAGTAGTTGCTGTGTTATATTCATTTTACAGATGAGCAAACCAAGGCAAAGAGACATTAAGTGACTTGCCTAAGGTCACATACCCAACTTGATATCCGAATCAAGATTTGAACTTGGGTCTTCCAAACTACAAGTCCTATATCCATTGTCCCACCTAAGTGCCTACAAATCATGCTCTCTGCAGATATTCCCAACAGACAACCCTTTACATGTTGATGATGTTATGTGTATATATAATAATTAGCAATTATGCAGCACTTTGAAATGTGCAAAGTGATTTCCATGTATTAGTTCATTTTTTCTTCATAAAATCTCTGGGAAGCAGGTACTATTATTGTACAACTGAGGAAACTAAGGTATAAGATCTAGTAAGTATGTGAGGCTGAAGTAGAACCCAGATATTCTTGAGTCTAGGTCCAGTGATCTATGCTCTATGCAACCTAGCTGTCACCCATAATGTAAGTTTGAATATGTGACAATACTAGCATAGCTAGTTTTATTGCACTTCACTTTAATGAACTTCTAAGATAATGCATCTTTTAGTAATTAAAAGTTTGTAGCAATCCTACATTGACCAAGTCTATTGGCATCTTTTTCAATAGTATATGCTCGTCTCATGTTTCTATGTCACATTTTGGTAATTCTCTCAATATTTCAGTCTTTTTCATTATTAATTTATCTGCTATGGTGGTCTGTGATCAGTGATCTTTGATGTTGCAAAGTACACACAGTATTTTTCTTAATAAATGTTGTGTGTATTCTGACTGCTCCACTGACCCACATTCCCCAGATTCTCTCCCCCTCTTCCAACCTCCCTCTACAAAAATAATGTTAAAATTAAGCCAATTAATAACCCTACAATGGCCTCTAAATGTTCAAGTGTAACGAAGAGTCAAATAATGAAGCAAATTTTATTTTCTTATTTTCAGAAATTGCCAAAGTCACCACAACTACCATCCTAATTATTGAGCTGCTATCAACATCAAGGTCAGACCCTTCACCAGCAAAATAGATTGTTGTTCATTCTCCATTTTTGAAGAGTGCCAATTACATCCTAGGAGGGTGATTTGACTTGAAAGTGAATTGGATTTAAGTGGTGCAGAGTCACAAAGTAAAATTATCAGCCTTACTCTCTCTTCCAGAGACATAAATTCAGTGGCAAAACCAAAGTCAGGATGACTGGAGATTACCCAGGATACATTAGATGACTTTGGTATCTTCAATGTCTTGCCAAGACATATTATTGCATACTTCATAGACTAAAGGATGGTATAAACATACCTTTTATATGCACTAGCAAACCAAAAAATTCACATGGCTCTTTATTTCAAAATTGGCTTTATGGTGGTGGTGTGGAATCAAATGTGCAATATTTCCAAAATATGTATAATTAGGTTGTCTAGAGCAATAGTGAAGATGCAGAGAAAAATGAGAAAATTTGTAGAGACTGATACAAAATGAAGTAAGCAGATCTAGCAAAACAATATATGCAATGACCACAGTAATAGAATAAAATACAATATAAAAACAATGCTGAGCATTTTATAATTGTAATGTTTAGAAAAAATAAGGAAATATATCTTTCTATCCTTGGAGACATAGGAAGATTGTTTCCACTATCAAACTCAAGGTGGATTAGTGTGGCTTAATTCTTCTGTTTTTTTGTAAGAGAAAGAAAAACCCTACCCTATTTCGATTATGGAGGGGAAAAATCTCTGGAAATGACTGTAATGTAAAAACAAAATGCACTAATTCAATTTAATTCCACAAGCATTTATTAAACCTTTTTTCAGTTAGACACTGCTCCAGGTTCTGGAGATAGTTTGGGAGTAAGGATAAAAAGACAGAAACAATCCCCTGTCCTCAAGGAGCTTAATTTCTAGTCAGTAGGTTGATAAGGTAAAAAAAATATATTTGGTGGGAGAGGGCGGGTTGACTGTGTAGATAAGATATTTCACATACAAAAGTGATAAATGGGTATTATTAGACCAATACAGCAAATCCAAGTCCTCTGATTCCAAATAAGATGTATACCAGCACTTTCCTCCCCCCATTCAAAAAAAATTCACAGGATATATTTATGTTTGATCTACCTAAATATAGACAATCTCATGAGTGATTTGCCCCCAAAGTAATCACCAACCTTCTAGTGCCATACTTCTCCAAATTTATCTAGATTGACTCTTCAGTGATTATCTATCACTAGTCCCATACTCAAAAGCTTTCCCATTCATGTAGGATATAGAAATTGGACTCTTCCAGCATGGTCTACAAGACCTCATAGCACAATAAGACACAAAGAAGAATTTCAATGTGGAATTGTGGCTTTCAAAAATAATAATTGATACTGATGATAATCAGATTGGAGAGAAACTCTAGGATTTACAGAAGACTTATTTCCTCTGAAGCCATATCACTTTGACCTCAATAAGTATTTGTCATAATGCCTATTTTTATTCCGTAAAGGGGTGAGACTGGCTATTTTGAAATTAAAAACCAAAGTCCAACGGTAATAGAATTAAATAAAAGCTGGAGTGGTTCAAATTAGCTACCAGAAATAGAATGCAAACTTATGTCAGAGATGCTGCCACTGTTCAAAGCACAACCGGACTTTCTTGGGGAATGACCTTCACTTTTATTGTAGAAGCCATATAAGAAAATCAGTTTTATTCCTTTATCATTAGTCATATCTTGACTCTGATCTCTAATAGAAAAGCTCGTTCTGCTACAGGCGACTTACAGAATGTTTCCAGAAGTAAAAGGATACAATTTCTTTCTCTCTCTCTCTCTCTCTCTCTCTCTCTCTCTCTCTCTCTCTCTCTCTCTCTCTCTCTCTTTCTCTCTCTTTTTTTTTTTTTTTTTTTTTGCTAAGACAATTGGGGTTAAGTGACTTGCCCAAGGTCACACAGCTAGGAAGTATTAAGTGTCTGAGACCAGATTTGAACTCAGCTCCTCCTGATTTCAGGGCTGGTGCTCTATCCACTGCACCATTTAGCTGCCTCAAGGATACAATTTCTCAAAAGAAAAACTTTGCAGTGATTAAGAGGACAATCAGAAGTTATCAAGTACTTCTTTTTGATTCTATCTCCACAATAGCCTTAATTTCTATCCCTTCTCCATTCTCACTGTCACTACCCTATTGTTCATTAGTATCCCCTTGAAAAAGTGCAATTCAATCCTAAACTTCTTCTCTATCACAATCTATCCTTCATGCTGCTGCTGTAACTTTTAACTCATACCTGTAAGAATATAATTTCTCAGATTTAAAAATCTTCAGTGACTCCCAATTGCAGCCCAAAGAACACCATACTGTAGCCTTATCTCATTATCATCATCCATGTACTCAAATTGACAGTTCTGTCCTCAGAATGTGCTTCCTCCCACCATGCCTTTGCCCATGTTCACTAAACCTGTAATGTTCTCTTTGTCCAGCTGTCAAATTTCTACCTATATTTACAAATTCGATTCAAATGCCTTTATTCCTTTGGGAATTCTTTAGTTCTACCAGATTTCTAAAGATTTTTTTCTCTCAGATCTTTTATATTACTTTGTTTTATAGTTCTCCAACTTATTCACTAAGTTATGTTGGACATTATGTTGGATATTATAGTTTTTGTGTATGTAACTTATCCCCCTATTATACTAATGAGCTCCTTGAAGTCAAGGGCTATTTTTCTCCTAATTTTTGTGTGGTGAGGGCTGACCTCCATCTGTAACGTAGGTGTCATTGTGTGATTGAAAGGGAGAAAGAATAGACATCTTCAGCCTCTTCTTCCCTCACCCTTCTCAAAGAAAGGCAAAAAATCCTTCCCTGTCAGGAAGGGAAGGGAAATTGGGGCCATAAGCTTGGCCACTCTGCTCTCCTCAGAGAGAACATGTACTGGAATATGATAATATCTATGTGCTCCCTTCAATACTATTACTCTAAGGTTTGGGGTTTTGGTTTGGGTGTTCAGGCTAATTTCTGATTGCTCTTTCATTATTGGGAAAGAAAGACCCCCAAAGTTTAATTCCCTTCCCCCAAATACCAGTTTCACAATAAATACACATAACTAGCAGAGAAAACTATTTATCCAAATCCAGACAACCTAAAGTGAAAGAGTTCTCCCACTTTGAGTGAGATAACCTTGAACAACCAAGAGAGAATCCCAAAGGGAAGTTCTCCAGAGTCCCTAGTGGAGCAAGCTGGCAATAGAGTCATGATGGAGACTCCCCACTCTCTAATGTTCTCGTCTTCCCAGAGTCTATTTCTTCAACCTGAAGTGGGATTGGCACCTTCCATCTTATTTTAAAGCTGGAAGTCAGAAATGCCTAGTGTGAGATTGAAAAAGAATCAAAGCAGCTCCAAAGACTTGAAGAGATTGGAGGTTTTTTGTTTCTGGCACTTAACAGTTCTATCCCACCCCTTTCATACACATAGGGCATTGATCTTCCTGATGAGGCAATAGTTTCATACTAATGAATTTGGGGACTCATTACATTCATATTGATTAATATTGAGCACAATGTACTATGTACTGTGGGAGCTAAGTCATGCACTAGATAGAGCCCTTTTACTTGGAATCAGAAAACTTGTGTTTCAGTCCAACCTCCAACACTTACTAATTATATCACCCTGGGCAAGTCACTTAAACTCTGTTTGCCTGAGTTTCCCCATCTGTAAAATAGGGATAATAATATCCCCTATTTTCCAGGATTGTTGTGAGGATAAACTGAGATAATATTTATATTGCGCTTAGCATGGTGCCTTGTACCTAGTAGGTACTTAACAAAATGCTTATTAAAATTTTGAAAACATAAATTAAATAATTATCTTTTGAATGAAGATATTGAGAACGAACATACAAAAAAATATGCTGCAAATCAGAAACACACACACACAGATTCTCAGAATGTTTTGAGCAATAGCAGCCTCCTAAGTGATAGCTTTAAAAAAGACAATGCTCATGAGTTCATCAAGAATTATGATGTAGCATTTAATTAGAAATTATCATGAATTTATAGTAAAACCTTAAACATAAATGGTTTCCCAAGGAAGTTAAAGTATCTTCCAGAAGTTTTATAATAAATGACTCATAGTGTCTATATTATGGCTAGAAGGTACCTGAGAGGACATCTAGTTTACTTTCATCATATTCCAAATAAGGACATTGAGGTGCCAAAGAGGCTAACTGACTTGAATAAATTCACATGGTTGATTCAGTAGCCCCTCAATAAATGTTAATCAATTGCCAGGTCAAATACTAATTGTTAATTTATTCTCTATCAAACTGTTCTCTTTCCATTTATTCGACTGTTGGCTCTCTGAGATGGGAAGTGAGAAAGGAAGAGGGAAAGGGAGGAATTGTTTGTCCATAAAGTGGATTTATTTTTCAATGAATTCAAGAAACCCTGGTGTTCCATGGCTGGTTTGGGTTCTCAATAATAAAATGGGAAATCCTCTAGCATGCAGCAAATTATTAGTTACATCCTTGAGATGTTACAGAGCAAATGAGAGGATTGGCATTTCTGGGTTGCAAATTACAAACTGAGGTGCCTTTCTCACTGCTAAGGGTGACCACTGTGACTTGCTTGCTTTTTGTTTGAGACTGTTCAGAGTGTGACAATGTCACTCGCCCAGAAAAGTTCACTTCCCAAAATACCACACTACAGGTAAATGAAGAAAGGTCAGAATGATATAGGTATGCTTGTTATAAATCATTTTGTACATAAAACTGCCTAATTACCAAGAAGCTAGGATAGAGGATATGATACTGCCTTAGCAGTGGATTCTAAGGATGAGAAGGTAGCAGGATGGGAATTGGAGAACATATTGTAGAAATACATTAAACCACTATAATCCAATCCTTATTTTTGTCTCAAAAGAAAAATTCTCAAACATACTTTTTAATCAATAAAACAATTGAGAACTAGAAAGGATCTTGAAGAACATCTACTCCAATTCTTTCATTTTATAATGTAAATAAGAAAATTGAGGGTTGGACAAATAAAGAATTTTGCCCAGGTTCAGAAAAATAGTAAATAACCTACCAGACTCAAACCTGGATTCCTGACCCCAAATTCTGTGTTTTGCCCTCTAACCTATATTCCTCCAGTATTCCAAATTTCTATAATACTTGAAGGTTTACAAATCCTTTTCCTCCTAGCAATCTTTGGAGGAAAGTAATACAAACATTACAATTAAAATGTCCCATTTCCCTAACTTAAGTAAGCAATCCAAGACAGAAGTACAGAAAAAAAAAGATATCATCAGGAAAAAGCCTAAATTCTCAATTCGGTCCACAAGACTAGATAACAATGTCCTCAAATAAATGCTTCACTACTTTTAGGATCTATGATTTCATTGGTGTGAGTACTCCCCTTCTCTAATTCAAATTGTAGTCTTTCTGTAACTTGAGATGGTCTTCAAGAGTTACTATAGTGAAGAAGAAAAAATCCAGGCTCTACAAAGATGGATTAATAATCCAGGGGAGAAGGGAAAAGGACAGAGAAAGGGAAAGGCTAAAAGAAGAAAAGGGAGAGGAAGAAAGACAGGGAGAAGGAAAAGGAGAAGGAGAAAGAGAGGAAGGGAGGGAAGGAGACAGAGAGACAGATATTCAGAGATATATAGAGAGAGACTTTAGAAATATATTAGATTAAATATACTAAATTAAGGGTTTAAAAGGGGGGAGAGTAAAGGTGAGATATTCACAAACAAAAAAATTTCAATTTTAAAAGGTTGATGATAAAATGGGCATTAAAAAGAAAAAAAGAAAATATAAAAACCAGACACTGGGATATGAGCTGAGTAAAGACACGAGGGGAAAAGGAGAAAGAATAAAAACTTTCAAATGTGCATTATTATTGTTGATGAATGGGATGAACTCACTCCAAAAAAGTAGAAGAACAAGTAGAATGGATTAGGAAGCAGAATCCAATATGTTGTCCACAAGAAACAAACTTGAAATTATAAACAATCACAGTTAAATTTGAGGACTATAGTAGATTCTATTTCGAGTTAATAGAATTTGTTAAAGTAGGAATATCATGATCTCAGGCAAAGCAACAATAAAAATAACAATGATTAGAAGATATAAGCAAGGAAATGGCATTCTGCTTAAAGGTAATAGTTTTAAATATTATCATTATTTAGCATGTACATACAACAAATGGCATTGCATTTGGAAAATTGAATTGAATTACAGGGAGAAATATGTAATAAAAACATAATTACTGAGAACTTTGTTGTGCCCCTCTTAGATCTAGATGAATCTAACAAAAGATAAATAAGAAAGAAGTTAAGGGTATAGACAGAATTTTTTTAAAAATTAGATGTGATCAATCCCTGATGATTCTGAATTGAAATAGAAAGGAATGCATATATTTCTCAGCTGTGCTTTGAACTTTTACAAAGATTGTGACTTGTGCTAGAACTTAAAAAAAAAAGATAAATGCAGGAAGATCAAACATATCTTTTACTGACCATATTGCAATGAAAATTATAATTAACAAAAAACATTTAAAGAAAGGACAAAAACTTAAAAGGAAAATAAGTAATTCAATACTAAAGAATTACTAGGTCTAAGAACAAATCATAAAGGCAATAAATAATGTCACCAAAGAAACTTACAACAATGAAACAACATACCCAAACACTGAAATTACAGCCAAAATAATCCCAGGGAGAAAAATTATATCTCAAAACATTTTCATCAACAAAAGAAAGAACTAATCCATGAATTGAACATAAAAGTTTAAAAGCTTGGGGTAAAGAATAAGAAAATATCCTAGCTAAATACCAAAATAAAAATTCTGAAAATCAAAGAAATGTTTATAACTAAAACAACAACAAAAA
Organism: Myrmecobius fasciatus; assembly: GCA_023553655.1. Lineage (NCBI taxonomy): Eukaryota > Metazoa > Chordata > Mammalia > Dasyuromorphia > Myrmecobiidae > Myrmecobius > Myrmecobius fasciatus. The sequence continues at coordinate 111,245 of JAJPUD010007101.1, forward strand.
AAGAAAAAACCCAACATCTGGGTTTAAAAAATAAAATAAATTATAAGGTAGTTTGATTTCTAAAAGAGCCAGGAAAAGTGAACTGCCAGCATAAAAAATTAATAAGAAAAGTTTTCAATAAATGAAGAGGAAATAAAGGAAATTGTTTTAAAAGCTATTTTACCCAATATTTTGCTAACAAAACATGCTATAAATGAAATAGATGAATTGCTGGCTAAGATGGCAATGTATTATAACTTAGTAAAATTATGGTCTCAAATAAATTAGTAAAGCTATTAAAAATGTACCAGAAGTAATTATAAAGAAAAACAAAGAAAACTAGTTAAAACCAGTTCTGAGTTATATAAAAAGACTACAGAAAACCTGTAGAGGATCTGAGCACAGATAAACGTGGATAGGCAAATGGTACAATGAACAAGCAGCCCAGAGCCAGAACAGGAGACAAGGCGAAATATGTACCAGGTAAAGTGCCTAGATAGCCCATTCCTGAACTATAGGACATAGTGCCAGCCCAACAACCAAGCACTATGTTGTTGAGACAGTCCTACCTGAGACACAGCATAAAATAGTGAAGGGAAGCCAAGAACTCAGGCATCCTGAACCTAGTGAAAAACAGGCCTACAGCATCATTTACCCCTGGTGCAGCAGTAGACAAGGCCAAGCAATCTGGGGTCTCATTGGAAGTCGGCTACAGCAATAGTTCTCAAGGGACTGACAACAATGCTTGGACTAAAAATTCTTTAATGGTACCATAAGCAACAAATAATTGACCAGATCTGTTACAAATATACTTTTCCTCTGTGATTACAAGCATGTAAGTATTTTATAGGTTTATAAAGCAATTTAAAACCATTATGTTTATGTACATCAAAATTTCAGTGTTTATGCAGTAATTGCATCAAATTCTGATTACTTCTGACTAAGCACAATATGTTCTTGCAGTTTCTCAATCTGCCATCAAATTGTTTTCAAATTGTTACTTAAGCATAAACCACTTTCCAGCAGAGGTAAGACAGATTTATGCACATATTCATTTGCAATCTGAACATTCCTCATTCTCCTGTGTTGCCCTGCATGTATACCTCATCAGCCAAAAATTGAGATGTCAGCTATCCCTGGAAAATCTGTGTTTTGGTTGGCCCTTCTCCTATCTTTTTTATTCAATTCCTGACTCAGAATGACCTAAGTCCCAAGGTCCCTTCCCCAACAGAGAGTTCCATATACTCTGGGGAAATGGTTCAGGTTTTCCATAAGAGGCATGTCTCCTTTTCTTGGAGATAATTTGAGCAGCTTCTTCTCAGAAAAATGCTTGAGGAACCAAGTCTGCTAATGACATGAGTAAATTGAAGTAGTTTCAGCATAGCTATAGCAATTGTGTATTTACCTAGAAGAAATAGAATTCCTTAGCTGCCACAGGGTAATGAAGTCTCAGCTATCTCACAGATGGCTAAGATCCCATGATGACCCATTATGTCTCCATCAGAAGTGTCATCATCTGGGCAATGGTCCTGGTAGTCTAAGTGTCATTCTTGTCCACTGATATACATAACAAGATACCCTATAATCTTTCCCCAACATCACCCACTACATGGCAAACCTGAGATGAGGTTCTTCCTATTTATGCTTAGAACTAATCAGTTGCCCCCAGTCTCAGAGAAAGTTACAAAAATGCTGAACAGGACTTACCTTGACCTTGGAAACTGCCTTCATCTCCTATTTGGATTAGATTTCTATCGGGTTGACTTGGAATCACTATACAAAATATATTCATAACATTTCAGACCTTGAAGGACCTAATTCTTCTTTCAACCAGTTGTGAGCAGTTAGAATACATTTCATGGGGAGTATGCTAATGCTACCCTTTTCAAATACTGTACTTGATTCCTTAATTTCTGAATGAATTTTACATCAGTTCTCTGGAGCAGAAAATCCCAGTAGTTCTAAGAGGTTAATCTCAGATCCCATTATCATCATCATCATCTGTTGGATTTTAGTATAAGAACAAAGAAACACTTTAGCAAGAGAAAACTTTAAAATCTAAAAATATCTTTTCTTATTTTGGATACTAATAGTGACACCCACAGGAAAAAGACTCATCCAATTGCTAACAATTTTGAAAATAGTCTTCAATGATAACATCCAATTTAATTTAATTTAAAAGCACTTAATAAGTCCCTCCTTTGTGCAAAGGCATTATTAGTTTCTGGAACTACAAAGGCAAAAATGAAAGTCCCTACCTCTGAAGATTTTACATTTTATTGAGGGAAACAACATATACAATGATAAATAAATAAAAAGAAAGGGAGAATATTAAAAAGGGAGTGGGGAGAGCAAGAAGGAGGAGAATTTAAAAAGACTTCACATAGAAAGTAGTGATTTATCTGAGCCTAAAAGGGGGCTAGAGATTCCAAAAGACAGAATCATTGAGAGAGAGTATCTCAGGAATGAGACACAGGCTTCCCAAAGGCATGAAATTAAATAGTAAGAACAATTTAGCTAGAATACAGAGTTAATAAGGGAAAATAAAATTTCTTGATTTTGTGACTGGTAAGAAAAGTTGAAGCTAAACTCCGAAAGGTTTTAAAAAAAAGAATTTGAATTTTATCCTATTGATCCTCATAAAACTTACATAAAGTTTTATAATCAAGGTCTATAAGATCTTCATTTTATCTAAAAGGAAACTATGACCTGGAAAAAGAGAAGTAGTTCTGTACAGAATTACATAAGAGACTCAATCCAGGCTTTCTACTTTCTAACTGGTCAAATTTCTTTCAGCTCAACTGGTTTGAAGAAATGTAAAAAGGGCTAAACAGATATAGACTCGAGGACATAAAATCATGTTGCTGGGTTTTTTTAATGTTATGAAGTTGAGGCTCATGGTTTCGTATGTATATTTCTTTTTATGCTCTGCTCTATATTTGGAAATTCTCTGGGATTTAGGGTATTCAGAATTTTTTAAATAAAATTTAAAAACTTTTTAGGACAACAATGAATTGGAAAGACTAAGTGGTGCAGTGTATAGAAGGCAGGCCTGGAGTCAAAAAGACCTAAATCCAAATCTGGCCTAAAATATTTAGTAGCTGGGTGACTCTGGGTAAGTCATTTAACACTGTTTACTTAATTTCTTTATCTATAAAATGAGCTGCAGACGGAAATGTCAAACACTCTTATTCTTCCCAAAAAAGAAACCAAAAAAAAGAGTTGAATAAGAGCAAAAAACTCAACAACAAATACCTTGAATGCATTCTCGCTAGATACCTTGTAGAAAAGAGAAATTGTATATAATTTACTTAAAATTTTCAAGTGAATGTTCACTGTTCACATATGCCTATTTCTATCAATACATCAAAGAGGGAGTTTGTGCCACCAAAGCAGATCCAAACCATCTATGACTTTTATTCTTAGGGAAGGAAGGAAGGAAGGAAGGAAGGAAGGAAGGAAGGAAGGAAGGAAGGAT
>JAJPUD010007102.1:1571-72060 GCA_023553655.1 Myrmecobius fasciatus
TCTATCTATCTATCTATCTATCTATCTATCTATCTATCTTTCTATCTTTCTATCTATCTATCTATCTTTCTATCTCATTCTATCACTTTATCCATGGCTCCAGCTGTGTCAAATCTATACAATGAGTGGTTGAACTGGACTCTAAATACTTTGTTTCATTTGATCTTCAAACCAATCCTTTGGTGAAGGTATTACAATCAAGGAAACACAAGATCATTATATTTAGTAAAGGACCTCAGAGGACCAGATAGCCCAACCTGCTCGTTTCATGGAGTAGAGTCAGCTAGTGGAAAAAGTGATAGTTTGGGAGTTAGGAAGACCTGAGTTCAAATCATGTCTCAGACAATAACTAGCTATATGTTCTTGAATGAAACTTTAACTCTGTTTTCCTGAATGAAAAGAATTTAAAAATGAAAAGATGAAAAAATGAATAGAATTTAAAATATCTATCCTGGTATATTGTGACTATTTTCTAGAACATACCCAAAATTTTTAAAAAGGAAGTCTACGAATGAATGTCTGATAGAAAATAGCAGCAAAGGGGAAGTTTCAAATTCCCTAATGCTTAAATGATTTTCTAATTTCTAAGGACCTAAATTTGCATTGATCTCATTTGAATTAACATTGATAATTTTATAAGTTCCCAGTAGATTTTGTATCCTCTTTCAGATGTCCATGTTCAAGATTATTAAACTATTTATTTTATCTGATATGGAAGCTTCTCCTTCATGACATTAGTTGCCTGTTTATATACCTTTTCAAATGTATAGATTATATAATTTCATCATCTATTTGAGATATAAGCCTGAGACACAAACATAATAACTAGTATTTATATAGTTACTTCTTTGTTTCATAAAATGCTTTAAGCATATTAACTTATTTCATTCTTATAAGGACTCTATTAGGCAGGTACTATTATTATATCCATTTTACATATGAGGAAAGAAATTGTCCTAGCTATTAGGTCTCTGAGACAGGATTCTAATTCATGTCTATGTGATTCTAAGTCCTGAGTTCTTTCCACTATAACATTTAATGTAGCTTTACATAATGGATAAAACTATGCTTTATGTTTTCTATATAGTATTATGCCTGATGACACTCAATATTTTGTACAAAGAGCCCAAGCAAACCCGAATCAGTATTAATCAATGATGTGATAAACTTAACTAGGCAGAGAAATGATATAAAATAATACAGTATACCAGAGATTTCCAAACATGTTTTCAGAGGTGTTTCAGATCAATTTCTAGTACACATGGTTGGGAAAACAAACAAAACATGCTTTATTTGATCCATTTTTATTATTAAAATATTAAAATTAAAAACCATGAGTGGAAGCAGCTAAAATAAAGGCTTGAAATCCAAATGAAAGTATGCTAGAAGTCAACAAAAAGAAATTAACTACTTAAAATTATCTCTTAATAATTCCCTGCAACTCCCGCATCTTCACCTTACATCACCTAGAACCAGTACATATCACCACTTCTCAGCCCTTTCCAAATCTACTCATTTTTCTACTTTCCCAAAGATCAATGGTGTCAAAATCAAATTGAAAAGAATCCATGTGAATGATATATAGACTAAGAAAACCACAAGTTAACACTATCCAAGTTTTATAAGTATTTTTATTTTTGTTATTAAATATTTCTCAATTACAATCTAATTTGGTTCCAGACTTACTGAAGAATTTTGTGGGATGGAAGTTTGATTCCTTTGAAATTGATGATTAATAGGACAGTATTTTGCACTGCTTCTATTGAACAAGATAAAAGAATAAAAATCCATAGAATATTATTTTACTGTATTCAACTACAAAAAAATCATTTATCCACATATGCAATAACCAGCTGAATATTAAGCATCAAAGTGAGGTATATGATGTTGCAAAAAGAATGATAAAGTAGAAGTCAGGAAGAACTGAATTCAAATCTCTTTTTAGATACTCAGTAATTAGGCAACTACCTTTAGTCTCAGTTACCTCATCTAAAAATGGGGATAATAATAATAGTGCCTTCCTCACTGGATTAATATAAAATGATTTGGGAAAGTATGTGTAAGCCATTCTGTTAATTTTAAATGGTATGAAATATTGCTATATTATTAAAATGATAAAAATGATAGTGGGATAAAGATTTTGCTAATCTGGATCAAAACAAATGCATGAAGAGAATAATAATAATAATGATAATTATCATAGTCTAGAAAGCAGCCAATATCTAACATGCTTTTACCAATGAACTATATGGAACAGAGCATTATCACAAGAAAACAAGCAAAAAATATTGCTCACATGACCAAGATAAAATATTGAACAATAAAAATTTAATGAAATATTTTGATATATATCACCATACTTAATACTCATAACACCCAAGCTGCATGGAAAATAAAGCCCTAGTTAGAGAAATCAGAACCATATGGAAATAGAGCATCATCTCCACAACTTCTCTGATACTGAAATTGTACCATAGATGTCAGTGAATCTACAGAAAGCAAGATTACATTTCAGCACTTTTATTTAGTGTCGAAAATCAACTTTTTAAAATCACCTGTGAAATTACCATTTAAACAGAAAAGAATATTAGCAAGATAGAAACTTGTCTTAGGGCCATTTCTATTGAAAGAAAAAGAGATTGAGTATACTATCAGTACTGCCACCAACACTCCACTACCATTTTTTTGATGTTTAAGTTTTATAAAGGACTCTCCTCACAACTACATGTGAGAAAATCAATGAAGGATTATTATATTCATTTTACATAAAAATAGATTAAATGATTTTGCTAAGGACAATACAATGATTGTCAGAGCTTAGAATCAAACCCAACTCTCAACTCTAATACTGGACCTTGTTTTAACTAGTGGCAAGACATTAAGTCAGATTCAATAAACATGATAAGCATTTACAATGTTCCCAGGACTCTGCTAAGTGTTGGAGATACAAAGAAAGGTATGAAATAGTCCTTACTCTCAAGGAGCCCACAATGTAATGGGCTAGACAGCACTTAAGAAGCTGAAAGAGGAGTGAAGCAATCCTACATGGGGGGCCATGCTGAATTTCTACAACCAAGGTGGAAATTATCTCAGCAAGTCTGAATTACAGAATTTATTTCATCTTGCAAAATGGTATTTGTGGAGATCATGAAATTTGGGAGAGCAATAGGAAGGGGAAAATGAGTTTGGAGAATGCTTTCAGTTTTAGGGCTTGCTTGCATTTAAAAAGTGAGAAACTTTAGTAGGCACAATAAAGACAATGAAACAAAGAGAAGGATAAAAATAGGTTATTTAACAAAATTTTAATGTCATTTGAACTTATAACTAGGAAGGGCATAATTGCTGTCTTTGAGTATGTTAAGGTTTGCAGTAAGAGATCAGTTCAATTCAATAAGCATTGATTACACATTATATCCAAGGAAATAAACTAGATGAAGGGAAATAATAGACAAAAATTATGTAAGATCACTTAAAATGTAAGATTAGAGAGGTAGGATGGGAACAGATTATGAAAGGCTGCCAAAATCAAAAAGAGTGTTTAATATTTTATCCCAGAATTGCAGGGAGCTATTGGAGTTTACTAAATGGAACGATAGATCAGACCTGCATTCTAGGAAGGTCAATTTGGGAGCTGATTGGAGGAGGAATTGGAGGAGGGGAGATTCACCAGGAGGCTATTGCAATAACATATGAAGTGATGAGGACTTATATCAGAATGGTGGCAGAGAATATAGAAGAGTATATATGAGAGAGGTTACAAAGATAGAAATGCAATGCAATTAGATATAAGGACTGAGAAATATGGTACAAAATACATAATGTAATAGAGATAATAATTGGAATTATAAGAGTTGATGGAATCATCATGTGAAATAGAATAGAAGGTGAAAAGAAAAGAAAAACATCACCCAGTGAGTAACAATGATCTGAATGAAGATCCATGAAAGGAGATTAAATAATCATACAGACAGTATAAGAACCAGGAGGGAACTGCCTCATGAAAACCTAGAAAAAAGAGAATATTAAAAAGGTGATTAATGATATCAAATATTGTAGGTAAATTCAGAAAGCATGAAAAAAGTATTTAGATTTGACAATTAAGAGGACATTAGTATCTTTGGAGAGAGCTGTTTTGGTTGAATGATGACATCAGAAATCAGATTATAGAGAGTAATGAAAAGAATGAGAAGAAAGGAAGTGGCGACTCAGTTGATGGATCATGTGTCTTTTTTGAAATTGGAGGAGCTATGGGCATGTTTCTAAGCAGTAAGAAAGGAGACAGGAGACAGGAAGAGATTGAAGCTAAGTAGGTAATTATAATAGAAAGGAAAATCTGCTGGAGAAGGCAGGATAGAATGTGATCACTTGGGCATGTAATGATCAAGGAGAAACCTCTTCATGTTTGTGAACAACAGCTAAAAAGTAATAGCTCTCATATATTAAAGTTTAAAAAGTGATTAATAAATATTATCTATTTAATTCTTACATTATTCTTAGGAAATAAATGCTTTTGGTATTAGTAGAGAAAATGGAAGGAGACACAAGTGGCTTGCCTAAGTACATTCAGCTAACAAGTATTTTTTTCCCAGTTTAGGTTCATGGAGAATCCAAAATCTGTCCATAAACTCACATTAGGAGTACATGGATCTCATTTTAAGAAACTGTGTTTCAGCAAATCACCATTACATATTTAATTTTAGGTAAATATTTTTCATCTATGTCTACACTTCATTGAGTTTTTAGCACAGATAACTGTTGCATTTTGACAAAGACGTTCTTCTTCATCTACTGAAAAAATCTTTAATGCTTTTGAATCTAGAATCGTGGGTACTTTTGTTTTTAACATAATTATGGAAATTGTTTTCCTAATCTTAAAGCCTCATGGAATTTCTCATACATATCAAATTTGGGCACAATCACTGACTTTTGGGGATAAATTTTATTAGCATTTTATTTAGAATTTTCAAATCTATGTTCACTGATTATGTGAGTTTATAGTTCATTGCTTTATCCTTTTCTATTTAGGTATCAGGACCATATGTGTCCCCCCAAATAAGCTTAATATTAATATTTAATTCAGGAGAATAAGTTTTTGGAAGTATTAATTGTTCTTTAAAAGTCTTAACACTATCTTTTTATGTATATTTGGAGAAAGTCACTCTTCCTTGACATTTCTGCTTACTTTTATTAAACAATACTTTTTGTGTATCTTAGACTGATTTCATTTAGGGTTCATATTTGACATTCTGTAGTTTAGGTATTTTATATTTTTGAAGGTATTTGTTTAACTTCTGTTATAATTATTTTTAAAAGTTTGTAATCTGCTTAATGTTTGAGTACTTCTCTTTCCTTTCATTTTAATATATTTGTTAAATTACATTTTTTTCTTCTCACACAGATGGATATTCAAATGTACATCTATTTCTTTTCTGTCCTCAATTGTGTTGGTATCTAACTGTGCATGCTAGGTTCTGACAATTTCTTTTATTTCCTCTGATTTTGTTCAATTGCTATTTTGTAGAAGGGTGGGTGAAGAAAATAAGGTAAGTATTCTTTGAGGGATAGATAAAGGAATAGGATAGTAATAAAAGAAGATAAAAGAGGGATTCTTTACAAGGGTGTAGATCAGAGAGATGGTGGTTAGAAGTAAATTAAATATGTGAAGAGGGATAGGGTAAAAAGAGAGAGTGAGAAGAATATAGAGAGATAAAAATAGGATAGAGGGAAATATACAACTGGTAATTATAACTGTGTGAATGAGATGAATTCACTCATAAAATGGAAATGGATAGCAAAATGTATTAAAATAAGAATATGACAATATGTTGTTTACAAGAAAAATTAAAAGTGCACAACAAAGAAAAGAAAACCAAGAAAGCATTGTATAAAATAACAGCAATATTTTTCTAAGAAAGACTTTGAATTGTGTATTATGATTACTTAAATAAACTACAAAGGACCTATGAAGGAAGATGCTATCTACATCCAGCACAAGAACTGATAAAAAAAGCAATATGCATAATGGTGTTTTATTTGTATGTATGTATATATATTTCCCAATTTATATATACACAATTTTTATTTATATATTTATATTTATACAATTATTTATTTTTTTATATATACACAATTTATATTTATATTATTTATTTATTTATATATGCACAATACATACATGTGTATATGGATAGATTTCTGTATCTAATGGTATCATTCTCTGGGGAATGGTGAGGAACAAGTAAGGAAAAAATTAAAAGTGAACAACAAAGAAGAAAAGAAAACTTAGAAGAAAATGCAAAAAAGCAGGATTGCTTTAAAAATGATGTATAGTATTTCTTACATAGCTCCCCCCCCAAACAAAACAGTGCAAAATGGAAATTTTATATTGAATCCTCTTTTTATATTGTTATGTGTACATGGAAAGTTTTCTTTTTTGTCTTTTTATATTCAAATTCAAAATGAATAAAAATTTTAAAAAGAAAAAAAGCCTCTAAATTGTCTCTCTACTGTTTAGCATGATAGTCAATTTTTTCCTCTTCCTATTTCACTTAAGAAATATCTAGAGGTGGAATTATTCATTTCATTGCTTATTCTTGCCTTTCATCAATATTACTTTTTTGTGTTTCTGTTATTAGAATATTTTTGAATCAAGTAATCTTTGCAGTCTACTTTTTTAAAAGTAATGCTTTAAATTCCTTTTTTTATTGAACTTTTTAAAAGGGGTTTGTGTCATAAACTCCCTTAGTTTTCATAGCTTAATAATTTATTCCTTTCTGAGGTTGCTGGTGAATACAGAATAGTCTTGTCCTATGTAAATTTCTTTTGTTTTATATGTGAAGATTTTTCTCCTGCATGCTTAAAGATTTGTTTTTTGCTATTGAAGTGGTTAAATTTAACCAATATGTGCCATGGAGTTTGAATTTTTTTTTCTTTCTGGAGGCAATATAATATTTTTTTCAATTGGTGTTTTGTTTTCTGAAGTCAAAAAGCCTGGGAATTTTTCTTTAATTATTTACCGCTTCATATTGCTCATTAAAAATGTTATGTTTTGGTAGACCAGTAAGTTGTCAATACATATCCTACCTTTAAGATCAATGTATTTTGCTTGTATAAATATCATCTATTATTTAAATATTAATGCCTTTACCTTCTCTTAATCCAACTTTTTATTTCAATATATTTATACAAGAAATTTCTTGTTTTTTCTTTCACTTGTTTGGAGTAAGAGACCCTCCATTCAAATTGTTCTATTTTGATAATTGCTTGTACCTTGAAGGTCAGAAAAATGTATTCTCCTGTTTTTCATTTTTCTTTTGAACCACATTGGGACATTTTTATGTTCTATACTATCTTGGAATTCTATAGGAATCCATATTTCATCAGGTATTTGTTTAACTTCTGTGATGTCATAATAATTATTTTTAAAAGTTTGTAATCTGCTTAATGTTTGAGTACTTCTCTTTCCTTTCATTTTAGTATATTTGTTAAATTACATTTTTTTCTTCTCACACAGATGGATATTCAAATGTACATATATATATGTATACATTTGTGTGTATATATAGATGTAGAATAACACCTATGAAGCAAGTAAATTTAAAATGAATAGAGTTGGGCCTGAAATCAGAAAGATTGGAGTTCAAATCTAGCCTCAGATACTTATAACTATTTCAACCTGAACAAATCATTTAAAATCAGTTAGGGTCATTTTCCTCAATTGTAAAATGGAGATTAAAAGAGTACCTTCCTCATGAGGATAAAATGAAAAAAAAATTGTAAAATGCTTAGCAAAGTGACTTGCACATAGTCATCTTTATATAAATAATAGTTATTTTATTATCATATATTTATCTATATATCTATGAATTTACTTATCTATTCTTTGATATCTGGTTCCTTATTTCTTGATTTCCTTTTCATGATGAGTACACTTCTCCATAGAACTACAAAGTTATCTCATCTTCCTCCTATGGCAGAGAATTTACTTTTCAACAGTATAGTCCCTGTCCTAATCAGTTTCTTGGGAAAAGGCAGGATATATAGTAGAGCCTGCTACAGCTATATTAAACCTTCTTTTCTTCATACCCATGGCAGATATACTGCTCCAGTTGTATTCTTGACTCTTCTCTTTATTTGGATTGGCTGTCAGATTCTGCTATTTTTTGTAGTGTTAGGTATGGACACCACATGTATTTTGGACATTTATAGCCTAAAGGTTTCCTAAATTAAAAGTGGATCAAAGCAGAAGGACTTCTGATGTCTCCCTTTACCATCCTTCACCTGTGATTGAATAGAATTATTGTCTCCAGCTTGACACACATGTAACAAAATGGTCTCAGCAGCAAAAAGAATGATGCTCTGTCAATCCTAAACACGTGTCTTGAACTGTTTGTGCACCTTGCTAATTGTGGATGTTGGAGAATAAAGGAAGAAAAATGTGCATGTTAAGGATAACTTTTTTTCCTGTTAAATCATAAGGGTATTCTATTGTTTGATTTCTTGCTTTCTTTTCCTATAATTTTAATACTTAAATGCATATATATGTATATACTGCTACATAAATGTATGAATACACAAGCACACACACACATGTATATATGTATATATATATATATAAAACATGTCTAATTCCCTGTTTCTTTGTCTTTCATATTTTTGAATTTAGGAGAAAATGTATAGAATTCTTTCTTGTCCACATGACCTGGAAGTGTAGTTATGTCTTCCTTAAAAATTTTATATTCTTTTCACATATCCTGCTTCCTTTTGAAAATTTATTCCCTTCCAGAACTTTATTCTAGTCATCCCATTACGTCTCACTAATTCCCTTGAGGTCAAACTTAACTACTTGTATTACAAATTTTAATTTATCTTGACGGCCATACTTTGTGCACTTTGAATAAAAATTTAAATCTATGGCTTTATTATTTTCCTTTTTTTCAGATTTTGTCTTTTCTGAACTTATGTGCACCTCTAATACTATTCTTTCTATACTCTAGTTGTTCCCTGTAATATCTCACTTGACAGAGTTTTCTCCTCTTCCTTTTTCCAGTTTAATGTTCTTTTTATTAAATTTACAGGATACCAGGCAGCATCTTTACCAGGGCTTATTAGGAATCATACTATTCAAATGATAGAGGTCTGAACTAGGGGAAATGAGCTTCATTTGTTTTGAAAAAGTATGCTTAAACATAAGGAAGAACATCTTGACTGTGAGAATAACGAATTACTAGAATCAGCTACCAAGGAAACCTGCCATATTTCCATCCTTGGAGCTCTTAAAACAGGCTGTCACCATATGTTTTGAATGATTTTGGTATTTACCTGTCTGAAGAATGGGGGAAAGATCCTTGGTGTTTTCTTTCAGCAATGAGTTTGTAATTTTATGGTTTCTATAAAAACATGTCACATATAATGTTTTCAGTCCAAGAAAAAAAAATTCAAAATGGTAAGAAGGCTTAACATTTGTATTTACTGAAAGCAGAACATTAAAGAGAGATTATTTATACACTCTAATCCCCTTGAACAGGATGGCAATGAATTTAACTAGAAAGCAGAGAGGGTACACACCAAGACAAGTGTATAAAAATTGGGAATTATCTCCAGTGATGGTAGTTTTATTTTCTCCACTACTAGAAGTGAGATGATTGTGGTACAAACTAATGAAATTTCTGCCATTTGGGCAGATTGATCATTGTAGCCCAGCATGATATAGCATTTCACAGTCTGATGTGCCCCCTGGAAATAGGATCAAGAATGAATACACTTTTGCATTCTCTCAAATACACCTGTCACTATTCTGAGAACCCCTAAAAATTCCATTTTCTTATATTTCAGCAGCACAGTGATGCCAAAATACAATTAGCTTTATGCTATATAGAATAATATAACTAAATAAATATTATTATTTATAAAATATACACATATGTAAATACTTATTCATATATTTGTATGCATTTGTATGTATACATATATACATAAATGTATATTTGTGTATACATGTATATGTACATGTACACACACGCAAATATATATGTTCAAGGCAGTTGGGGAATGTGAGATTAGATGTCCACAGAGAGGCTGAAACAGGATAGATATCTTTGAGATTCATCAGCATAAAGGTGATAATTAAATCTGTGGGAGATGATGAGATAACCAAGTGAAATAGTATAGCAAGAGAAGAGAAGAGGTTGTAACACAATCCTAAGAAAAAGCTTATGGTTATAGGCACTGGATGAGGATCTAGCAAAGGAGACAACAAGGAGAAGTCAGAGAGGTAGAAAGAGAACCAGAAGAAAATGTCCTGAAAACATATAGAGAAAAAAAGTATAAAGGAAGAAGGATGATAAACTATATGGAAGAGGAGATGAGGATAATGAAGATTAAGGAAAGGACATTGATTTGACAATTAAGAAATTATGGAACTGTATTTGGTGGAAGAAGCCAGATTGTAATGGTTTCAAAACAGAATGAGAGGAGAGAAAGTGAAAGCACCTGTTGTAGTTGGTCTTTTAAAGGAATTTGGCCACAAAAGGCAGAAGAGATATAGAAAAAGAGGAACAGGGATCCAAGACCGAAGAACAATATAGCATTGAACTGGTTCATTAAAAGGTCAAGATGGGAAAAAGAAAAGAAAGTGACTAATGCAATGGAAATGTTTGGGGAAAGAATTTAAAGGTAAAAGGATTACAGATTAGAGTGTTTTTGGAGAGTAGTATTTTATAAAGTTTTCATATTTATTACATATTTATCTAATTTGATCTGACCAGCAATCCTGCAACATAGATGTTGTTATTATCCCTATTTTACAGATGATGGAATTGAGGTTGAAAAAGTTTAAATGGGAGGGGGGTGGAGCCAAGATGGTGGAGTGAAGACAGGACTCTCTGTGATCTCCCCTGACCTCTCAAACCAACATCAGATTAAGCCTCTGAACTGGTTCTGGAATCAAAACTCCCCCAAATATTTGGACTACAGCACATTCCCAGAAGAAGCTACCTTGGAAGAGTTTTGAAACAGGTCTATTTCAGATGGGCAGGGTATCTTTTAGTTTGCCAAGCTCAGACAGCAGCTCCTGGAGACAGGGCAGGAAGCTGGGTGGGACGCAGCATGGCAGATTCTAAGCATCTGGAAAGTCCTTATGAGACTTTTGGGCCACTATATCCTGCTTGGGGGCAGATCTACCTTTTATAAAAGGTAGATTGTAAACAACTGAGAATCCTGGCCCTGGCCCAGATAAGCCAGCACCAAAAGTCAATCAGCTGAACTGCCCCAGGGCAAATTAAAGCAGCTGCCACTCCTCTGCTTTAAACAGACTTCAAACTTGAAAAAATGAATAAAAAACAAAGAGGAACTCTCACCATAGAGAGCTTTTATGGAGAGTGAAGAATAGACCCCAGATCCTGAGGTTCATAATGGTAAAGCAACTCCAGAGGAAGCCAAAATAGGAGACATGAGCTAGTCCCCATTTCACAAGGCTTTCCTGGAAGATTGTTTAAAGAATCTCAAAAGAGAGTTAGAAGAAAAGTGGGGAAATGAAATGTGATCATTGCAAGAAGGAAATACAAAATATGAAAAAGACACTAATTCACTGAAAAACAAAATTGGTGAAATGGAAAAAGACTGCAATGAACAAAAAATTCAATTGGCCAGTTACAAAAGGAGCTAAAAAAAGGTAACTGAAGAAAATATACATTAAAAATTAGAATTGAACAAATGGAAGTGAATGACTCAATAAGACTTCAAAAATCAGTCAAACAAAAATTTAAAAAAATGAAAAAAATAGAAGAAAATATGAAATATCACCTAGGAAAAACAACTGACCTGAAAAATAGATCTACAAGAGAAAATCTAAGGATGAAAGCCATGATGAAAAAAAAAAAGAACCTAGACACTATATTCAAGGAAATCATGAAAGAAAACTGCCCTGATGTTTTAGAATAAAAAGGTAAAATCGCCATTGAAAGAATTCACTGATCACCTCCTGAAAGAGACCCCAAAATTAAAACCCCAAGTAATATCTTGGCTAAATTTTAGGACTATCTCACCAAGGAAAAGATATTGCAAGCAGCTAGAAAGAAACAATTCAAATACCAAGAAACTGTAATTAGAATCACCCAAGACCTGTCAGCTTCCATATTAAAGGATTAAAGGGCCTGGAATCAGATATTCCAAAAGGCAAAGGAACTTAGATTACAGCCAAGAATAAGCTAGCCAGCTAGAATGAGCATTATCTTTCAGCAAAGACGATGGCCATTTAATGATATAGGTGAATTTCACTTATTTCTAATGAAAAGACCAGATCTGAACAAAAAATTTGACCTCCAAATACAGAACTCAAGAGAAGCATAAAAAGGTAAAAATGAAAGAACTCTTGAGGACTATATTTCTACTATGGGTATACTTAAATAATGGGGGTATAATTTGATTTTACTTTGATAATATGAAAAATAAACTCGAGGTGGAAGGGCTGTCATATTGGGAAAAAGAGGGAAAAGGAGGTAAAATAAGGTTTAAAAAAGGAGGTAAAAATCAGGTAAACTCTCATGAAGAGGCAAAGAAAACCTAATATAATTGAGGGAAAGAAGGGAGGGGGAAGAGCATTGGGTGAATATTACTCTCATCAGATTGGGCTCTAAAAGTATATATCAGACACATTAGGGTTCACAGTTCTCTTATAGGGAAATAGGAGGGAATGGAGGAAAAGAAATGGATAGACTAATAGAAGGGAAAATAGAAGAATTAGGGGAAAGGTGTAAAAAGGGGGAGGGGCTGTAAAGGGGGGAAAACTGTTTGATGGAGGTGTTCATCAAAAGTAAAATACTAGGGAGGGAGGAAGGGAGAAAGGGTAAAGGAAAGAGAAAAACATAACTTTGGATAAATAAGACGACAGAAAATACAGAATTAGTTATTTTTATTGTGAATGTGAATGAGATGAACTCTCCCATAAAATGGAAGCAGATAGCAGACTGCATTAAAAGCCAGAATCCAACAATATGCTGTTTACAAAAATCACATCTAAAGCATAGAGATACATACAGAGTGTGAAGGTAAAGGGCTGGAGCAGACTCTATTGTGCTTCAGGTGAACAACAACAACAACAAAAAAAATACAGGGTTAACAATCCTGATCTCAGATCAAGTAAAAGCAAAGATAGATCTGATTAAAAGAAATAAGGAAACAAACGATATTTTACTGAAGGGTACTATACATAATGAAGCAATTTCAATACTAAGTATTATATGCACCAAGTGATACAGCCTCCAAATTCCTAGAGGAGAAGTTAAGAGAGATGCAAGAAGAAATAGACAGCAAAACTATACTAGTGGGAGATCTCAACCTTGCTCTCTCTGAATTAGATAAATCAAACCACAAAATAAATAAGAAACAGTTAGGGAGGTAAAGAAAATGTTAGAAAAGTTAGGTATGATAGATCTTTGGAGAAAATTGAATGGAGACAGAAGAGAGTTTACTTTTTTCTCTATGGTTCATGGAATTTATACAAAAATTGACCATGTGTTGGGGCATGAAAACCTCAAAATCAAATACAGAAAGGCAGAAATAGTCAATGCATCTTTTTCAGATCATGATGCAATAAAAATCACATGCAGTATAAGTCCAGGAGAAAATAGACCAAAGGTTAATTGGAAATTAAATAATCTAATCCTAAAGAATGAATGGGTGAAAGAGCAAATCATAGACACAATCAATAATTTTATTGAGGACAATGACAATGATGAGACAATATACTAAAATTTGTGGGATACAGCTAAAGCAGTTATAAGGGGTAATTTTATACCTCTAGATGCTTACTTGCATAAAATAGAGAAAGAGAAGACCAATGAATTTGACTTACTATTACAAAAGTTAGAAAAAGAGCAAATTAAAAACCCTCAATTAAATATCAAATTGGAAATTCTAAAAATAAAAGGGGAGATTAATAAAATTGAAAATAAGAAAATTATTGAATTAATAAATAAAACTGCGTTGGTTTTATGAAAAAAACAAAATAGATGTGCCTTTAGTTAATTTGATTAGAAAAAGGAAAGTAAAATCAAATTATTAGTCTCAAAAATGATAAGGGAGAACTTTCCTCCAATGAAGAGGAAATTAGAGCAATAATTAGGAGTTACTTTGCCCAACTTCATGCCAACAAATTTGATAATCTAAATGAAATGGAGCAATATCTACAAAAATATAGCTGTATCAGGTTAAGAGAAGAGGAAATAAATTATTTAAATAGCCCCATTTTAGAAAAAGAAATAGAACAAGCTATTAATCAGCTCCCTAAGAAAAAATATCCAGGGCCAGATGGATTTTCCTGTGAATTCTACCAAACATTCAAAGAATAATTAATTCCAATACTATATAAACTATTTGAAAAAATAGGGAAAGAAGGTGTAGTACCAAATTCCTTTTATGATACAGATAAGGTGCTGCTAGCTAAACCAGGTAGGGTGGAAACAGAGAAAGAAAATTGTAGACCAATTTCCTTAATGAATATTGATGCAAAAATCTTAAATAAGATATTAGTAATGAGATAACAGAAAGTCATCCCCAGGATAATACACTATGACCCAGTAGGATTTATACCAGGAATGCAGGGCTGGTTCAATATTAGGAAAACTATCAGCATAATCAATTATATTAATAACCAAACTAACAAATATGATATGATTATCTCAATAGATGCACAAAAGGCATTTGATAAAATCCAACACCCATTCCTATTAAAAACACTAGAGAGTATAGGAATAAATAGGCTTTTCTTTAATATGATCAGTAGCATCTATTTATAACCATCAGCAAGCATCATATGTAATGGGCACAAACTAGACCCATTCCCAATAAAATCAGAAGTGAAACCAGACTGCTCACTGTCACTATTATTATTTAATATTGTATTAGAAATGTTAGCTTTGGCAGTAAGAGAAGAAAAAGAGATTAAAGGAATTAGAGTAGGTAATGAAGAAACCATCTTTGCAGATGATATGATGATATACTTAGAGAACCTAGAAACTCAACTAAAAAACTACTAGAAACAATTCATAACTTTAGCAAAGTTGCAGGATACAAAATAATTCCACATAAATAATCAACATTTTTATATATTACCAATAAAGTTCAGCAGCAAGAGATACAAAAAGAAATTCCATTCAAAATAACTGTCGATAGTATAAAATATTTGGGAATCTATCTGCCAAGGGAAAGTCAGGAACTATACGAACTAAACTACAAAACACTTTCCACACAAATAAACTCAGACCTAATCAGTTGGAAAAACATCAAGTGCTCATGGGTAGGCCGAGTGAATATGATAAAAATGACAATACTATCCAAACTAATTTACTTATTTAGTGCCATACCAATCAAACTCCCAAGAAATTATTTTACAGATCTAGAAAAAATAGTAGTAAATTTCATCTGGAAAAACAAAAGGTCAAGAATTTTAAGGGAATTAATGAAAAAAAAAAGGCTGATGAAGGTGGCCTTGTTGTGCCAGATTTAAACTATATTATAAAGCAGCGGTCATCAAAACCATGTAGTACTGGCTAAGAAATAAAGTAGTCGATCAGTGGAATAGGATAGGATCACAGGACAAACTAGGCAATAACTATAGCAATCTGGTGTTTGATAAACCCAAAGACCCCAGCTTTTGGGATAAGAACTCACTATTCGACAAAAACTTCTGGGAACACTGGAAACTAGTATTGAAAAAAATAGGACTTGACCCATACCTAACATCACATACCAAGATAAGATCTAAATGGGTTCGTGATTTAGGCATAAAGAGTGATATTATAAGCAGATTAGAGGAACATAGGATAGTTTACCTCTCAGACCTATGGAGAAGGAAGGAATTTCCTTCCAAAAGAAGAACTGGAACTCTTAATTGAACATTAGATAGATAATTTTGATTATATTACGTTAAAAAGTTTTGTAAAAACAAAACTAATGCAGACAAGATTAGGAGGGAATCAGTGAATTGTGAAATCATCTTTACATTTAAGGGTTCTGATAAAGGCTTCATTTCTAAAACATATAGAGAATTGTTTCATATAAGAATTCAAGCCATTCTCCAATCGATAAATGGTCAAAGGATATGAACAGACAATTTTCAGATGATGAAATTAAAACTATTTCTGGTCATATGAAAAGATGCTCCAAATCACTATTGATCAGAGAAATTAAGACAACTCTGAGATACTACTACATACCTGTAAGATTGGCTAAGATGATAGGAAAAGATAATAACAAATGTTGGAGGGGATGTGGGAAAACTGGGACACTGATGCATTGTTGGTGGAACTGTGAATGGATCCAACCATTCTGGAAAGCAATTTGGAACTATGCTCAAAAAGTTATCAAATTGTGCATACTCTGACCCAGCAGTGTTTCTATTGGGCCTATATCTCAAAGAGATCTTAAAGGAAGAAAAGGGACCCACATATGCAAAAATGTTTGTGGCAGCCCTTTTTGTAGTGGCTAGAAAATGGAAACTGAATGGATGCCCATCAATTGGAGAATGGCTGAATAAACTATGGCATATGAATGTCATGTAATATTGTTTTGTAAGAAATGACCAGCAAGATGATTTCAGAGAGGCCTGGAGAGACTTGCATGAACTGATGCTGAATGAAATGAGCAGAACCAGGAGATCATTGTAAATGGCAACAACAAGGCTATATGATGATCAATTCTGAAGGACATAGTGCTCTTCAACAATGAGATGTTTCAAACCACTTCTTATTGTTCAGTTATAAAGAAAGCCATAAACACCCAGAGAGAGGCTTCTGAATGTGGACCACAACATAACATTTTCACGCTCTCTTTTGATGTTTGCTTGTATTGTTTCCCTTTTCAGATTTCTTTTCTTGTAGATCCGATTTTTCTGGTACAGCAATATTACTGTATAAATATATATACACATATTCTATTTGTCAAATATTTTAACATAATTAACATGTATTAGACTTCCTTCCATCTAAGGGATGGGGTGGGGTGTAGGAGGGAAAAAATTTTAACAGAAAGCTTTTCAAGGGTCAATGTTGAAAAATTACCCATACATATGTTTTGCAAATAAAAAGCTTTAATTTAAAAAAAAAGAAAGAAAAAGTTTAAATGCATTGTTCTTGATCACATAGCCTAGTAAGTATTGTTTTCGGCAAGATTTGATCTGATCTTATTTTTTCTTGATGCCAATGACAACACTTTATTCTTATTGCCTCTTAGCTGTTTCCTAGAGCAAAACCAAATTGCATTCTTATATCAGTGATATATATTTTGTCCAGGAATCATTCCTTCAGTTGCTCTTGATTGCCTCAAACCCCTCAACTCCTATCCCCTTTCTAAAGAGTCAAACTCCTTATACTAGGCATTTAGCTGATTTGGCTGAAAGTGCGCACCACAGATACATGTACCATATACCCCTCTAAAAAGCTTTTCTATTTCACAGATCATTGGCCAGACCATCAGGGAGAATCAGGACCTGAAGAACAGCCATGCTGATGTTTCTATACCTTTCTCACGTCTTTCTTTTCCCCTTCAATAATCAAATCAACATTACCTTTGGCACTGTAAAAGACATGATACACTGCTTTGCTATGAGTTGACTCAGAATCTTTTTGATTTTTGAATGACAGGCTGAACCATTACATGCAGATTTAACAGCTATTAGTTTTTCCTCTGCCTCTCATCCCCCTCTTCCATTCTGCCTTACTCTTTCATTGTACCCTATGGAATAGCTATTTAATTTAACAAACTGTCATTTATCTTAGAATAATTCCCTCAACTCTCATTATCTCAAATGAGATAATATTCATAAAGCACAAAGCAGAGTTCCTGGCATAGAGCAGATATTTATTTCCTTATTTTCCTACCTAAGTAATTATTTCATATATATTGATATAAGTACACATTTAACTAAATGTGTACTTATTTTCCTTCAAACAAAATGTAAATTTCATGAGGGCAGGGATATTTTATTTTTTTCTTTGTGTCTTCACTACCTAGAAACATTTTTTTGGTATGTAATTCTTACTTAATTATTCAAATTGAGTTCTTGAATCCAAGTCCTCAGAAATCTTCCTCTAATCTACCTTTCAAAATTTATATCTCATTCTTCCCCTTCACCAACTCTACAACCAATCCAACAAACTAATCAACATTTATAAAATACTTATTAGGTATAAGGCACTGTGCTAGTATTGGTGATATCAAGTCAAAATATAAAATGGGTTCTGTATTTTAAGAATTTAGATTTACTTGGCACAGGATATAACAAGTGAATATATACATACATATGTGTATATATACATACATATATATTCATATATTTATTCTTGATTGTGTGAAATGGTCAAACACACTAAACCAACTAATGCTTCCATAGAATAGGACAGAAAACCTGAGTCTTAGAAGATTCTCAGGGTTCACAGAAGTTGAGGTGAAGAAAGGGTATATTCTATATATGAGAGACTGATTTTATCTACAATTCAATTTAAAAAACATTTGTTGATTATTATTATTAAACATTTATGCCAGGGGCCCTGTTAAGTGATGGAAATACAAAAAGAGGCAAAATACAATTCCTACACTTAAGGAGCTTATAATCTAATGCAGAGAAAACACGAAGATGCACAAAAAAGCAAGACACATAGAGGACATATAGGAAATATTTAACAGAGGAAAGGAATTGGAACCAAGAGGTATTGGGAAAGTATTCCCTAGGAGGTGAAGATTATAGTTGGTATTTAAAAGGGAGCCTGGAAGGCCATTACTTGGAATGGAAGAGAAAACACATTCCAAGTGTGGAGACAGCCAGAGAGAAATACAATGCTGAGTTCAGAAAATGGCATTATCTAGTTTTTTTTTCTGAAACACAGAATGAAAGATAAACTAAAGCAATATTTTGAAGGACTATAAATAACAAGCTAAAGATTATTTTGCCACTTGTATAAAGGATAGATTGAGGAATGAAGAACCTAGAAGTCAAAAGTGCAATTAGGAACTGCTAAAATATTGCTTATGCAAGGTTATAAAAGTCTGGATTAGGGTAATCTGGTGTGAATAGGGAAGATGGATATGAAAATGTTGTGGAAGTAGAATCAACTGGACTCAACATAATGCCTGATGCATAGTAAAAGCTTAATAAATTGGATAAAGGAAAGTGAAGTATCAAAATTGAGGAAATTTTGCAAATGTATAGTTTTAGAGACAAGGTATCATTTAGTATTTAATATTTGAGTTTGAGATTTTCAGGTAAAGGTATCTACCAGGGAGCTGATAATATAAGACTGAAAATTAAGAAATAAAAGCAAATTAAACATTAAGTGTTTACTCTGTGCCAGGTATTAGGTAGGACAATTAGGCAGGAAGAGAGAGAGAATCTAGGACTAGAGGCAGAGCTCTAAGAGTCATCTTCTTAGAAATGATAAACTCATGAGAGATGACAGAGCTAATTAGAGCCAGAACATATAGAGAGAACAGAAGAGATTCAAGACAGTTGTGACAGACTATTATTAGGGATGAGAGATAGATAATAATATAGTAAAAGAAACTGAGAATAGGTAAGACGGGAAGGAAGAGAAATAGGGCAAGCTGCATACTGAAAACCCATTAAAGAAAAAATTCTCAAAAAAGAGTCAGAAGTATTAAAAGTTGAAGAGGATTGAAGAAGGATGAGGACTTTAAAAAGTTCAAAGGAGTAAGCAGATAATACACCATTGTTAACTTTGGAGAGATCAAATTCAATTGGATAATAATGTTGGAAGCCAGATATTACAAGAGATCAAAAGAGTGGGAAAAGAATGTGAAGATAGTGAGTATAAATGCCTCTCTCCCCCTATATTTCTCACTCAGAAAATGAAAAGAGAAATGGAATGATAATTAGAGGAGCTGATCATTCTTTTTAAGAATAGGGGACATCAGGGTACATTTGTAGGAGAAAAATTGAAAATTAGAGAGAAGGGATAATAGAAACTAGGAGGCTATGAGTCCAAGGAAACAAGTAGAATGTTTGGCCATAAAAAACAGAAAGACTAAATCTTTAACAAACTTTGGATTGCTCATCTTTCTTTAATGTAATTCCATCCCTTTCTAGTTTCCTGCATTTACTTTCCCTGCTTCCTAAATTACTACTTCCTTTCACATCAGTCTCTTGAAATAATTTTCATTCTTCACTCCATAATCTGTTTCTTCTTTTTTTAAAATTAAACTATCCTTTATTGCCCTAATCAGAAGTTTCACATTCCCTTGGAGTTTTTATATCACTTAGTTTGTACCTTTCCTATATGCTTATTATATTCTAATTGGTTTTATATTGGTAAATCTTTTTCATCTTCCTTACTAGTTTTTAAGTATATTACTTTCAGTCTCTAAACTTATGAGCTTTTGTGGAATATTTTGAGGATATTCTATATACCTCATTTATTCCCTTCCAAATGGCGTAATCAAGTCCCCATTGACATTAGTTGAAACTTCACATCAGCCATTTCAATTATATTTTGCAATTCAGCTCCTCCTACTGGTCATAATAATAAAACTAACATGCCTACTATTTATACAAAAGCAAACCAAGAATGGTGCCATATCTTATTTAGTTTTTTTTTCTCCCAGCACAAAATATGATACTGTTTGCCATGGAAGATTCTCAGTAAGTGTGCAGTGAGTTGACTTGAGCTGAATTGAAATGGTGAATTTCAATGATACCTGTAGAAATAATCTCTCATTTAAAAAAGTTTAAAAAAAATTTGCTCAGAGATGAAAAAAAAAAGTTGCATTACCTGTATTTTGATTTCCCAATGAAACTTTTAAGCCATTTACTTTTAAGTCATGAGTGAATTGTGATCTTCAAACTCTGTTGGAAGGAACACTCATTAGGATGAAAATATGGATCTTTGAAATATTAAATTCTGATTCCTAATAAGATGTAAGTTGTTATTGAGGATCTATTATTTGCCTTCTTATTCTGCTAAATGATATGTGACATGTACAAGTAAAAGATCAGAGCAGGCCCTATGGAAAAAAATACTGAGTAGATAAAACTTGTCTTCAGAATGTAAAATATAATCTTATTCTATTCAATTTATTCTGTTTCCTTCCTTTTCAGTGATATATTTACCCCTTCTCAAGTTTCCAGTACTCTGATGTTATTTTTATTTTTTTTCTCTGTCAAAAATCATTTTCAAATTCTTCATTCAAACTAAGTACAAATGAATGAATTAAAGAACTTCAAAAATGTTTTGCTTAGCTTTTTTGAATAATCCATATTTAATAATCTCATGGTAATGATCACTTATATACATATGTGTATGTACATATATATGTAGGCACCTGTGTATATAAATATATATATATGTGTGTGTGTGTGTGTGTGTGTGTGTGTGTGAATATGTATGTATGTATATTTTGTTTGCTGTCTGAATTAAGATGCTCTAATTGATCCATGACTTTATCTGTTCAAGAATTCCCTCCAGCGTTCAAATAGTAACCAATAAATGCCTTCCCATACAAGTGCTCCAAAAGTTCACAACTGGGATTCACTCAGCATACTAGAAATCTTCCTTGTATTTCCCTGATATGGTAAAGGTACCAACTAAGAAATATACCTGTATATCTGTCATACTTCAAACTTGCCTTGTAATCAACTTATATTTTCTTTTTGATAAAAATGACTTGATGATATCCTTTATTCCTTTTCTTCCTCACAATAACATCAGTTAAAAATCAGAAAGATATTTCTTACTTATAAATTTCAGGTTGAATTTCATATTAGTTCAATACTATTGGCATAGAAAAATTAGCATTTATTGAAACTCCTAGCCTTTAATCTTTAAATCAAGGCAAAAATGTTTAGATATACAATTGATATTATATTTAGGAACTATTTTAATGTGAATTCCCATATGTTTTGTTTTATGTCTACTATCTAAAACTTGATATCTTGTATTTAAATCTACTCCCTCAATACATAATTTTATATCTTAGTTTTTAATTATATGCTTAAAGCTTAATCTTAAATAGTTATATGACAATTATCATTTTTTAATCGTTCTATGTCGCTAGGCAATTTGGTTTATTCTTAATAATTGTTCAAATAAATAAAATAATGCAAAACTTTCAAAGACTCTTTTAATTGTTACCCAAACAAAAATAGAAATGAGCATAATATCATGCTCTTCTCTGGTGGCTCATTAAGGTGTAGAGGTTACACTGAATTCTGAAAGACTATATCAATGAAGCACAACCTCTGCTAGATAATTTCAGGATTGAAAAGCTACATGCCTGTATCTCTACAATTAGAAATAATCATGGATTTCTTACAAGTCCTTGAATTCCAAAATATCTCTGGTTTACAAGATGGGAAATACAGAATCATACACAGTGGCCCCAAGGCCCTTGTGCTATTTAAGCTTATTCAAGCTGCACCAAAGATATTAAAAGTGAAAACTGCACTAAGGATTTAAACACACCCCATATTACATTTTAAATTATTTTTTTTTAATTCTCAAACTACCATCACTCTGGGCCCTTAGAAAAAGAATAATTGTGTGTATGTGTGCATGTGTGAATGTATAAGCTATATTTAAGTGAGACAGGTATGTAAAATGGGTTTAGTTGAAGAATTTGGGTCATTCAAAGAAGGGAGAGACTGAGTCTGCGACCTGGAAAAGAGTGGATACTGCCTTTTGTTCTTTCAATCCACTTTATTTTAAGTGAGAGATATTTTTCATTTTATCCTTTAATTTTTCATTGTTCCTGGCTGACTTTCTTTTTTTTTGATTTTTATTTTTGATATTTTTTATTTTTAACTGATACTTTGTTTATTCTCCACCTTCATTCAGTGGCTGAGTAAATTATGATATATGAATGTTATGGAATATTATTGCTCTGTAAGAAAAGACCAGCAGGACGATTTCAGAGAGGCCTGGAGAGACTTACATGAACTGATGCTGAGTGAAATGAGCAGAACCAGGAGATCATTATACACAGCAACAACAATATTACATGATGATCAATTCTGATGGACATGACTCTCTGCAACAAAGAATTGTCTCAAACCAGTTCCAATTGTTCACTGAAGAAAACCATATACACCCAGAGAGAGGGATATGAAATATGGACCACAACATAACCTTTTCATGCTCTCTATTGATGTTTACTTGCATTGTGTTTCCTTTCTCTGATTTTCTTTTTTTTCTTGTAGATAGGATTTTTCTTGCACAATTTGTCAAGTATTTCAACATTATTAACATGTAGTGGACTTCCTGCTATCTAGGGGAATGGAGGGGACTGGGGGTAAAATTTGTAGTGGAAAGCTTTGTAAAGGTCAATGCTGGGGAACTACCCATACATATGTTATACAGATAAAAAGCTTTAATTTAAAAAAAAAATGAAAAACAAACAAATGGCTGACTTTCTTATGTGACAGTGGTGCAGGGTATATTCACTGTTGGATAAGTAGCTCATGTGGCAAGCAATGTGTTGCAAAAAAACAGTAATGGGGTCTTAATGTCCCACATTAAGACCACCAGAAACTGAAGTATCATCTCAAACATCTTATTTGCCAGGTGACAGAAAAGAAAAATGATAAATGCTAGAAGAGATGTGGAAAAAATAGGCTCACTAATATTTTTGTTAGAGTTGTAAATTAGTTTATCAATTCAGAAAAAAAAGTGATTTGGAACTATGAATAAAGTACTATAAAATGATGTATGGCTTTCAACCCAGAAATACCATTGATAGTTCTGTGTCTGTAGTTCATCAATAGGTTTGTTGGTGAGATCAAATAAATCAAAGCTAAAGGAAAAGGATCTATATGTACAAATGTATTTATAGCAATTCTTTTTGTGGTAGCAAAGCACTAATAACTGAGAGGCTACCCATCAATTGCAGGGATGGTTGAATAAGTTATTATATATGGATGAGAATGAATAATATAAGAAATGATAAAGGGGAAGGTTTCAGAAAAATGAGATTTATATGATTTGATGCGCAGTGAAGTGAGCAGAATCAACAGAACAATCTCTTTCATAACAGTAATATTGTAAAGATAATCAACTGTGAAATACTTAGTAACTATGATAAATACTATGATCCATCACAGTTCCTAAGCACTCATAATTTAAAATGTTTTCTATCTCTATAGATAATTTATGAATTCAGAGGGCAGGTTAAAAGTTATTTTTTTCTTATTTTTTTGTTTTTATCTAACATATCTTGTATAAATGTTTGGCATGATTTCATATGCATAATTTTGAATGAGAAATATGTGTGTTCAAGAAAGACCTTTGGGGTGAGTGCTTGATAAGCCCTTTTTCAAAGCTGTTCATCCACTTTTAGTTGAGTTGAACTCAACTGTCGATTGTCCTCCAAGAAGTTATAGCATACATAGCGGCCATATTCCAGTAAACTATCTCAACAAATTGGCTGAACCAAGTTAAGTATGATGGCTCACAAATCTGTTGGTTAGTTAGGGAGTTGTCTAATTTAAGCATATGAAAATATCCCCTATTTGAATGAGTGGATTAGAACAGTTTTTTCCCCCACAGGTGTTAAGGTAGCTGAAGGAGATGATGTGGAGCACTTAGAACTTGTTTAGATATAGATGTCAAGGTTATCCACTGTATCCTGGGCCATCATCAGTCCCCCTGACTTTTGTCTTGCCAGCAGACTTCCACGCCAGTGAAAGAGAGAATGAAGCTGAAGGCTTTTTGCAATTTTGTTTCACTTAAATCCAGCTCACACATGAGTCAACATTATCATGTGATGTCATTAATCCTCTAAAAATACTTTCTCAATAAGTGGGGGAGAAAGTGAAGAAAGGAAAAAAAAATTGGAACTGGAAATAAAAATAAAATTTAAAAGATTATAGAAACATTGCATGTCAGTTTTTAAAGATGGACCTAGTAAGGAATTTTATATAGAAAGTGTCTACAAGTTTGGCGTTAAATTTGTCGCCAGCCCATTGGGTACATCAATTCTTTGTGATGACATTTCCATTCATAAAGGAACAACTGATCCTACCAAGCTTCA
This sequence comes from Myrmecobius fasciatus, assembly GCA_023553655.1. NCBI lineage: Eukaryota > Metazoa > Chordata > Mammalia > Dasyuromorphia > Myrmecobiidae > Myrmecobius > Myrmecobius fasciatus. The sequence goes on from JAJPUD010007102.1 coordinate 26,604, forward strand.
AAAGGGCTAGAAAAGAGACTCACAAATTAAATGCAGAATTTCAGCCTGATAGTTCATCGAAAATATTACCACTGATAATGAAAATAAGCCAACATAGTTGAAGAGCACTTATTCTAGTTCTGGGAAATCTATTAGCTCAGTCTAGAACTTCTATATTTATTTTTTAAAATAATCAACTTTATGTGACTATGAAGGTTTTAAATGCACACATGTAGGTATAAACACATATAGAACAAAATGAAAAAAAAATAAACCAAAAAAAAATCTGTTCTGTCTTCCCCTTATGGAACACTTCACTTAATTATGTCCTAAAACTTTATCCTGTAGCTTTTTTTCATTGATCCTTCTCAGGGGTATCCCAAGGATAATTCAAAAGCACTCCTTTACCTATGCCATTTCTTTTCTTCCTTATGGGTCATGAAGCAGATTAGTTGAAGTGTTTGACTACATATGACCAGCTTGGGTCAGTTCTGTCATCAAGAAAGAAACAAGGGAGAGTAGAGACCTTAATAGCTTCCTTTGTCTTCACATCTGCCTGGCAAAAGTCACAACAAAGGCTAATCTCTTTTGTGCTCTGATTTTAGAAGCCCTTTGTTTCTCTGGCATCAGGATTCATCTGGTACTTTTCATGAATGCAAACCTCAGAGTAGGCTTTGGCCCCATCAGCAGATGTATCTCTGGCAATGTGAGCAATGGCAACCTGTGATCTGCATCTATGACACTCCTTGATTATATTCCATCTCATTCTCTGCTTTTTGTATTCAAAAAGAGAGGCAGTATCTTTCAGGGGGATTCTGATAGCTCTAATCTTTGGAATCAGTTACTATTAGTCCATAGGGAAATTAGCATCATGAGCTTTTTCTGTCAGTTGTTAAGCATTCCAAATCCTTATACCTCAGTAAAGGAAATGTTTAAAGCTCAAGTCCAATGAATAGGAAAAAATATCCAAGTCAGTATCCCAAAAAAATATTACTGCAGAATACTGTTAGTTTTGTCAACATTCTGGCTTCTTACATGATGTTTTTTGGGTCATGATTATGTGATCAGTGAACTCCTGATGGTGATAGGCATGAGAAAAATAAGAAGGAAGGAAATACTTATAAATACTTACTATATGTGAGGCAATTGGTAAAGTATATTACAAATATATTATTTTATACCTACAACAATTCTGGGAGATAGGTACTATCATAATCTTTGTTTTGTAGTGGAAGAAACAGGCCAAAAGACATACTTGCCCGTAATTGTCAAATGAATTCTATTTTCAAACTAACATCATTCTGGGCTCTGGGGCAAAGAATAATTGTAAGGCAAGATTAGAAAGCATCAGTTATATTTATAAAACAAGCTTAAGAATTTATTCCTAATTCCACTATGGGTGGGGGGCACACTGATAAGTAGATTCCAGTCCTCCAACTCTTCCTAAAGAGGAAATATTCATGATTTCTTTTTTCTTATTTGATTGAATAATATAGTCTAAGAATATTCTTTTTATGAATACTGCTACTGTATATAGTCCATCAAGCAATGGAATTCATTTATTAGGATTCATTTTAAGTGTTCCCAACAAGTCAGAGACAGTTAATAAAAAAGGGCCAAGGGCACATTGAATCTGGATACAAATATTCCCAGTGTTGTCCTAGGGTAGTTAATTGTTATTGCAATAGATTGGCCACTTAAGTGTCAATACAGATGTCTCTTTCTCACCTTCTGATTACTAATTGTTGCTTCTAAGACTTCCTACGGGAAATTTACTATGGGAAGATTGGGACAAATCTCAGTAAAATTTAAATGAATAGAGAAGTCTCATTAAGGCCTAAGATTCAGATAATGATGTTTTCCTTTTGCTCATAGGTCATTTTTAAAAGAATCCTCTTCTTAGGGTTTTGAAGCAGCCATTTGGATATATTCTCAACAATCTTTTCATATAACATACCAAAAAAGTAATTCTTTTATGTTAAACAAATTCATAATTATAACTTCTTTCACCCTTGCCCAACAATAATATTGAGCCACTGAGACATGTTCTGATAGTATATGTTTTATAGTATTATAATTATTTCATTTTGTGTATCATAAGTATCAAGAGTATCATATATATGTTGTATATGCATATGCATGTTATATGTTACAGGCAATTTTGAGAAATGTCACTTGATACAATAACCATATTTTCTCAACCCAAAATAAGGACAATTGGTATGACAAGAATGTTCCTTAAACAAAGTTTTACTAAAAATATACTTTCTTTTATTGAAATCCCAATCATACTAGAAAATCAAGACATATGATCATATTTACCTATATAAATGTTAGGTATTGTTTATCATCATCATCATCATAATTATTATTTTCACCCTGGAAATATTTGACAATCTTCTTGTCCCTCAGTCAATAGAATTCCCCCCACCCACCCTGTAGTATTTATTGATGTTTTCAGCAACAATAGATATGAAAGTTTATATAAATACATAAGAACATATTTATTTTTCTATTTGGAAGGGTCACTGGTAGATAATGTGATGTTTTGTGTCAAGAAAATTAGGATTGAGAATTCATTAGAGAAAAGCTAGTAAAGTGCTTTGACAGTAAATTGTGTACCACTATGAAACATTTGAGCCACTAATTATAGAACAATTTAGAACCAACTTTTTCCTAGTTTTAAAGAGAAGCTAAAATTTCTTCATTGTCCTTGAAAAGATCATTCTGTCATCCATTCCATAAAAGATACAAAAGCTTTCTTCTTTTCTTTTTGGTGAGGCAGTTGGGATTAAGTGATTTGCCCAGGGTTACACAGTTAGTAAATGTTAAGTGTCTGAAGTTGGATTTGAACTCAAGTACTTTATCCAATGTATCATCTAGCTATCCTTCTATCTTACATTTGATCCCATTTGGACTTTCTTTTTATTGGACTTTTTTTTCCACATACAACAAGGAACACGTAACCAAAATTTTTTCAGTGCTTCTTTTAGGGTTCTCTACTTATTGTATATATGTTTTGCAAGCATTTAAGTGTTAATTTACATTTGAAGAGAAAGAACACAAAATATTTATGAAATTTATATTGTGTGACGCTCCACAGGAATCAATGTCTTTCACTGGCCACATTTAATGAGTAACAGAAAGGTTGGAGTCCACAAAAAGTTATTCTGTCACTCCAAGTCCAACATCCATTTCCCATTGATGATATTGTTCATGGAAACATAAAGGGGAAAATGGCGAGCTTCACTCATCCTTTTTTCAAAATATTTTAAGATATTGGTATAATTTTTGCCATTTCTTTTGTTACTGTGTTGCACTTCTGGAGACTGTATACAGTGTAGCTTTCAAATGTGTTCCTTTTTATTCAGTTTGAATAAATATCAATACCCATTCTTTCTTATATTATACTATTTTGATCAGTAATATACTGTCTTGTAGCTTGGAAGTAAGAAAATCACTGAAAAACAGCATGAATAAATCACTGACAAACAGCAGAAGTCCTTTTATTTTGTATTTAATTTTGCTTTCAATTTTATTATGCATTATTTGCAAATTTTAAAAAATCATTTTTTATGAACTCAACCTTTGCCTATTTTTATTGTCAGTTCCATCTGCACTGGACTACTTTTAGCTGTTGGAATATTGATGTTTCTAATTTATTTCAATGTATCTTTTCATTTTGTGTAATGGAACATGAAGAAGCTTCACTTCCTTTGCTTTTCTCTATGTGAAGTTGATCATTACAATAGTTCTCAGAAAGGCTGACCTGAAAATGCATGCTGCCCTACCAATTTCTTAGGATCATATCACACTGACAAGGCTGCTATCCTCAGTTATAGAACTGATAAGACTATTTCAAGTTTTCCCCCCAAAGTTACCATGGTCTCAGTGTGCAGAGTAGTGGTTGCCCATCACTATGGTTGATATTCCTTTACTTTCTATTGTTCCATATTTTATGGGATGCTTAATGAGGTGGAATAACATTCTTCTCTATTTCATCATTATTACTGATGTTGATGAAGAAGATGATGCAATCTGTATCCTTATTGGAAGCACTGAGATCAATGAGATTATAGATACACTATTAAAGTATTCAATATACTGTAAACTTGCTCATGTCATCACCATTGATCAGATCACCAACAATTATGTGGTTATTCATTTCAGCATAGCAGATAGATGATACACATTGACAATTTAATAAAATCACTTCAATCACACACACACACACACACACACACACACATTCATTGAGTACTTGTCCAATTCCCATGGAAATCACCTTAAATCTTCTGAAATTTGAAGGGATAACTAACGACATTGGAAGGAGAGAGGAAATGCAATTAATCTTTATCCCTCATTTCCTGATGCCACTACTTCCCTTTATACTAAAATATTGTTGTTCAGGCTTTTTCAGTTATGTCTAACTCTTCATGACCCTATTTGATTGTTGCTATATTTTCCAGCTTGGTGAGATGTGAGTTTGATTTGCTTGACTCTGCAACAAGGATAATTATTTTCTTTATTTGTGGGGAGGAAACTCGTAATAGCATTGCAGGATAAAGAATGGGGGTCACTGAAGCATTTTTAATGCAGAGAAAAGAACAAAAAAAGTTCATAAAGAAACAGACAATTAAGGCAGGTTTTGAAAGTAATATCAATTCACACACTCATTTAAAACAATCTGTATACAATAGAAATACATGGTTTTACATAAAATGCTCTTTTTCTGATCTTAGTTAATAGAAATGTTCTGTAAAATTGTTCATTACACTATGAATAAAATGTAACAAAATGATGGGTTATTACATGGGATATTTTGTGGAATAATAAAACTCAGTCATCTTTAAAATAGAAACTTATTGTCCCTTATCCTCAACACAATTCCTTGATTTTAGTCTTCTTTACATTTAAAAGGGAAAGATTTTCTTTTGAGTATTTTAATTTAAGGATGGCCACAAAAGACTATTTGAAAAATCACTAGAGGTAAAGCCAAGACAGTAAAATAAAGGCAGGAACTTGCTTGAGCTCTTTCCCCAAACCCTACCAAAATGTATTTAAATAATGACTCTAAACAAATTTTAGAGTATCAGAACCCACAAAAAGATGGAATGAAACAATTTTACAGCCCAGGACAACTTGGAAAATCAGCAGGAAAGGTTTGTTGCATTTGGCTTAGAGTGGAACATAGTCCTTCACAGGACATGTCAGCATAGCCCCAACTCTAGTAAACCAGGAGCAGGTGTTGGAAGCTATTGATTTAGCAGTAGCAATGGCTTCCAGAACTTTTATCTCACAGATAGTAAAGAAGTCAAACAACTGGTCAGAAGGAAATTACAAGGTTTTCTTTGCTAGCCCTGAGCCAAGACTCTATTGCTTTGCCCATACTCAAAAACCAGGTCACAGTCCTGGGTGGGAGTTCCAAGGTAAAGAAGAGTACTAGCACATTGGAGCTTGTAGGTACAATACAATGGGGACCCTCACAGTGCCAAAACTGAAAAGAATGATTGTAGTTGCTCTAGAACACAGGCCAGGAGAACAGTAAGCACACCTCTTTTTATGTCATACCATCTTGGAGGAACTGAAAACTTATAGATTTCTAGAAGCATCTCTGAAAACAGTTGCACAAAACCCTTGAAGTTTGGAACGTGCACCCTCCATCCTGGATGCAGAACCCTACTGTAATAAATAGTTAAAAGTCAAGTAATAGCCTGGGGAAATAAGTGAACAAGAGAAAAAATTCTGATCATATAAAGTTACCATAATGACAAAAAAGATCAAAACACACACTCAGAAAATAACAAAGTCAAACCTCTTATATCCAAAGCCCATGAAAAATATGAATTGTTTTTAAGCCATAGAAGAGCTCAAAAAGGATTTGAAAATCAGGTAAGAAAAGTAGAGGAAAAATTAGAAATTAAATTGAGAGTGATACAAGAAAATCATGAAAAACAAATTAACAGCTTGGTAAAAGAGACACACCAAAATTCTGAAGGAAAATAATATCTAATAAACCAACTAGGTAAAATGGTAAAGGAAGTACAAAAAGCCAATGAAGACAAGGATGCCTTACTAAGCAAAATTGGCCAAAGAAAAAGAGAGATACAAAAATTCACTGAAGAAAAAAACAACTCCTCAAAGAGTAGAATTGGCCAAATGGGGGGAAAACCCACTGGAAAACCAATTCTTAAAAAGTAGAATTGGACAAATGGAAAAAAAAGGTTCAAAAGCTCATTGAACAAAAAAAAGAATTCCTTAAAAATATGTTTGAGCAAATGGAAGCTAATAACTTTATGAGAAATCAAGAAAGAGCAAAATACCAAAGTAATGAAAACATAGTAGAAAATAAGAAATATCTCACTGGAAAAACAATTGAACTGGAAAATAGATACAGGAGATCATTTAAAAATCTTTGGGCTACTTGAAAGACATAATAAAAAAGACTCTAGACTTCATCTTTCAAGAAACTGTCAAGGAAAACTGCCCCAATGTCCTAGAGAATAAAATAAAAACAATTGAAAAAGATCCATTGATCACCTCCTGGAAAAGATTCCAAAATAAAAAAATCCCAGGAATAATACAGACAAATTCTAGAGCATCTAAGTGGAAAATATGCAAGCAGCCAGAAAGAAATAATTTAAGCATCATGAAGTCACAGACAGGTTAACAATAAAATTTAGCAATGTCTATATTACAATATTGGAGGACGTGGAATATGATATTCTGGAGGGAAAAGGAGTTAGGATTAAAACTAAGGATCACCTAATCAACAAAACTTAATATAATCCTTGAAGAAAAAAAAGGGATATTCAATGAAATAGAAGAGTTTTCAAGCATTCTTGATGAAAAGGTTATCTAGATAAGACTCTAGAGAAGCAAAACATATAAACTGGAAAGAGAAATCATGTTGGAGTATTTGCTTTATTACATGGAAAAATGATTCTTGTAGATAATAAGAACTTCCTCATTATTAAGGCAAATAGAGGAGGTTATATAGATAAAGGGCACAGATATTTATTGAATGTGAAGGGAAGATATTTAAAAAGGAAAATAAGGAGTGAAAGTGAAAGGGAGAGTAAATGTGGCAAATTATCACACATAAAAGAGGCAAGAAAAAATTTTACAGAGGAGGGGAAGGGAAAGGAGGCAAGGGAATGAGTGAAACTTACCTTCATCAGAATTGACTCAAAGAAGGAATAATATACATACTCCACTGGGTATAGAAATATATCTTACCCTGCAGAAAAACAGAAAGGGAAGGGAACAAAAGAAAAGATGTGTGTGATAAAAAGGAGGGAATATTGGGGGAGGAACTAGTCAGAAGCAAAACATTTTCAAGGAGAGAAGGAAAGAAAGTGGAATAAATAGGGGAAATAGTTAACAAGAATAATTGTGAAGAAAAAAAAAACTTGAAGTAACTTCCTCTAATAAAGTCTTCATTTCTCAATCATATAGTGAACTGAGGTCAAATTTGTAAAAAGAGCCATTCTCCATTGACAAATGATCAAAATATATGAAATTTTCAAATAAAATAATCATCATTATCTATAACCAAAAGGAAAAAAATACTCCAACTCACTCTTGATTGGAGAAATGACAATTAAAATAATTCAAAAGCACTATCACATACTTATTAGATTGTCCAATAGAACAACAAAAAAAAGAAACAAATGTTGTTAGGGATTTGGGAAAAAATGAGACAATAACCCACTGCTGGTGGAGTTGAAAACTGATTCAACAATTCTATAGCACAATTTGGAACTATACCCAAAGGTCTATAGAAACATGCATATCCTTTGACATAGCGATACTAGTACCAAGAGAGATAAAATACAAAAAGAAAAAGACCTGTATGTATAAAAATATTTAGACCAGCTCTTTTCTGGAAGCAAAAAAAAAAGGACAGTGAGGGGATGTTGATTAATTGAACTATGGCTGAATAAATTGTGCTTTGTGATTATGATGGAATACTATTATACTGTAAGACCCGTCTTCTTAATTTCTGCTTCACAACCCCACATGGAGTCTTATAATTGAATGTAAGAATCATGAAATTATAATTTATCAGTAAATGTTTGATTTGTATTCCCATTTCATATACCCATAAACATAAGGTCACATAAAAATTTGGGGGTGAATTAAGAAGCTCTATTATAAGAAATGATGAGCAGAATGTTCTCAGGACAACCTGGCAAGTATTCCATGAATTTATAAAAAGTGAAATGTACTGTATATAAAGTAAAAGATGATCATCTGGGAATGACATAACTGTTTTCATCAATACAATGATCCAAGGCAACTCTGAGGGACTTTTGTTAAAAACTGTTATTCACACCCAAAGAAAGAAACAAAGGTATCTGAATATAGATTGTTTTTTTTAAAGCTTCTTTATTTTTATTGAGTTTTTTTGTGTGTGTTTTATTTCACAGCATGATTATTGTGGAAATGTTTTACATAATTACCAATGTATAGCCATAACAAATTGATTGGATTATCAATGGGGAAGTAAGGTGGGAACAGAGAAAGGGAGAGAATGTAGAATTGAAAGTCTCAAAAATAAATGTTGAAAATACTTTTTTCATATAATTGCAGGAGGGGGAGAAGAATAAAATACTAAAATTAAAAATAAAATAAAAGCTACGTCCATAGCTTTAATTGAAAGTAAAGGAAAAAAAAGAAGAAATATCACTGAAGACACAGAGGGATTTACAGATCTCCAAAGATGTGTAAATGTTCTGCAAGAACATACAGATATTCTTAAATAAAATATTAGCAAAGATATTACAGAAACTTTCGCTACAATAATACACTGTGACAAAATGAGATTTATACCAGGAATGCAGGGATGGTTCAATATAAGGAAAATTAACAGCATGATTGGCCATATCAATAACCAAATAATATAAATCATATGATTATCTCAATAGTTGCAGAAAAAGTATTTGACAAAATACAATACCTATTCTTATTAAAACTATTAAAGAGCATAGAAATAGATGGATTTTTCCTTAAAATGATAAATAGCATCTATCTAAAACCATTAGCAAGCATTACATGTAATGGGGATAAGCTAGAAGCATTTTCACTAAGATCAGGGATGAAACAAAGTTGCCTATTATCACCACCATTATTCAATATTGTACTAGAAATGTTAACTTTAACAATAAGAGAAGAAAAAGAAATTGAAGAAATTAGAATAGATAATAAGAAAACAAAACTCTCCCTCTTTGCAGATGATGATTGTAGAGAATCCTAGAAAACCAACTAAAAAACTACTAGAAACAATTAACAACTTTGACAAAGTTTCAGAATATAAAATAAACTCATATAAGTTCATTGCTCTTCCATATGTTACCAACAGAATTCAGTAGCAAGAGATAGAATGAGAAATCCAATTTAAAATAACTGTAGATAATATAAAATATTTGGGAGTCTATTTGCCAAGGCAAAATCAGGAACTATATCAACCCAGTTCCAAAACACTTTTCACACAAATAACATTAGAACTAAATAATTGGAAGAATATCCCGTACTTATGGGTAGGATTAGTTAATACAATAAAATGATAATTCTGCCTAATTCTTCTATTTATTCCATGCCATACTAATAAAACTACCAAAAATTACTTTATATATAGAGAAAAAATAATAACAAAATTCATCTAGAAGAACAAAAGGTCAAGAATTGCAAGGGAATTGGAGGGGGGAAATGCAAAGGAAGAAGACCTAGGTGTACCATACCTAAAATTACATTATAAAGCAGCAGTGATCAAAACCATTTGGCCTTGGCTAAGAAATAGAGTAGTCAATCAGGGGAATAGATTGGGTTTACAAGACACAATAGTCAATGCCTGTAGTAATTTAGTATGTGATAAATCCAAAGATTCAAGCTTCTAGGACAAAAAAAATGTCACAATTTGCTGGGGGAACTGGAAAATATATGGAGAAACTAGGCACTGACAAACAGCTATCACACTATAACAAGAGAAGGTTGAAATAGATTCATGATTTAGATATAAAAAGTGATACTATAAACAAATTAGGAGAACAAAGGATAGTCTAGCTTACAAATTTTTGGAGAAGGAAGGGATTTATGGCCAAAAGAGAACTAGAGAACATTATGAAATGTAAAATGGATCATTTTGATTACATTAAATTAGAAAGGTTTTGCACAAACAAAACCAATGCAGCCAAGATTAGAAGGGAAACAGAAAGCTGGGATGTGGGGGGAGGGAATTTGCAGCCAGTGTTTCTAATAAAGGCCTCATTTCTAAAATATTTAGAGAACTGACTCAAATTTATAAAAATACAAACCGTTCCCCAATTGATAAATGGTCAAAGTATATGAACAGACAATTTTCAGATAAACAAATTAAAGCCATTTCTAGTCATATAAAATGTTCTAAATCATTATTGAGTAGAGAAATACAAATTAAGATAACTCTGAGGTAATACTTTATACCTCTAAGATTGGCTAAGATGGAAGAAAAAGATAATGACAAATGTTAAAGATTATGTGGTAAAACTGGGACACTAATACATTGTTGGAGTTATGAAGTGAACCAACCATTCTGGAAAGCTTTTAGGAACTATATCCAAAGGACTATAAAACTCTGCATACCCTTTGATCCAGCAGTATCTACTGGGTCTACATCCCACAGAAATTGTAAAAAAGGGAAAAGAACCAATATGTGAAAAAATGTTTATAGCAGCCCTTTTTGTAGTAGCAAGGGAATGGAAACTGAGTGGATGCCCATAAGTTGGGGAATGGCTAAATAAGTTATGGCATATAAATGTAATTGAATGTTATTTTTCTATAAGAAATGATGAACAGACTGATTTTAGAAAAGCTTGGAAAGAATTACATGAATTGATGCCTAGTGAAGTGAGCAAAATGGAGAAAACCTGTACACAGTAATAATATGATTATGTAATGATCCACTGTGATGGACTTAGCCCTTTTCAACAATAAATGATTCAAGGCAATTCCAACAGACTTGGGATGGACATTGCCATCTGTAAAGAGAGAGAGAACTATGGAGATTGAATCCATTGATCAAAGCATAATATTTTCACCATTTTGATTGCTGCTGTTGTTTGTTTGCTAATTTTTTTTCTTTCTTGTGTTTTTTTTCCTCCTCTGATCTGATTTTTCTTATGCGGCATAACAAATATGGAAATGTTTAGAAGAATTGCACATATTTTAATCTATATCAGATTGCTGGCTCTTGGGCAGAATGGGGCAAAAGGGATAAAAATTTGGAAACACAAAGTTTCGCAGATGTGAATGTTGAATGTGATCTTGTATATATTTCAGAAAATACAATATTATTTTTAAAAGAATTTATAGATATTAAGGCAAAGGTATTAACATAAGTTCCATAAGATATAATTATAGTGACATATTAAATAAATAAATAAATAAACAAATAAATAAATAAATAGGACACAAGCAAATAACATCTTTTATTTAGACAGATAATTAGCCCTGTGGAATTAACTTATATAAAGAGATACTATTTCTGCATGGAATGAAGTAGTCAAATCAGGAGCAAAATTCTCACTGAATATATTCAGCCTCTCCTCAGTATGGTACCCACATTGGAATGTACTCTGGTCTCTGAATCAATATTTTTGGTTTAAAACTTAGAGTCCAATTTTATTAATTGCTCCATGTAGAAATACCTATCACTCATCCAAATTTCTCTCCAAGATTTATTTTCACAAAAATATATAGCAAATGCTATTTTTTGCTCAATTTGTTTTTGAAATATCACTAAAACAATATTACTTGTAGAAATCATTTTAGGGGCAGCTAGGTGGTGCAGTGGTTAGAGCACCAGCCCTGAAGTCAGGAGGACCTGAGTTCAAATCTGGTCTCAGACACTTCCTAGCTGTGTGACCCTGGGCAAGTCACTTAACCCCAATTGCCTCAGCAAAAAGCAAAAAAAAAAAAAAAAAAAAAAAGAAATCATTTTAATTATTTTGTCATACATATCAGAGAAAAGAATAATTTCACTTTTCCAAGTCCCTTCTGAATTCTGTCCAGATGATAAATCCCTCTTGGTACAGCTGGGAAGCCTTTTCTTTAAATGTTCACCAGCAGCAGAATTTCAAGGTTTGTGCGATCTTTGAAATTGAGATTCCAGAGTCAAAACAAAGTGCTTTCAAAGCACCCGAAAATTGGAAATATTCCCATGAATGCAGTAGATTATACATTTTCAAGTACTCTATGGTCAATGCCAGAATAATGTGGTAACATATCAGTATTTTCAGACTATACTATGGATTACAATTCTTTTATTCTGGGGCATAGCATACATTTTGAATAAATGATTAATAATTTTCTGTTAAAGTGGGGACTATTGTATTTATCCATGAAATGACAAGTTTACACCTTGTCTATTATTATTTTATAATGCATACATTTTAAAATAATTAAAGGAATCCTACATTACTGAAAGAATGGTGAATAAAACCAACTGGCAAGGCTAGTATTTTTCCTAAATCCTCATAGGTTAATCACAGTAGAACTTCATTTCCTTCTGGATTTTAATGCTTATTTTTGAAATGCTGAAAATGTCAGATAAGATCAATAAAGTTATGCTTTATATTTTCAAGCATATCATAAGCATATCACCTGTTTCATCTCTCTTCATTCCTAAAAGACCAAGTTTATTAATAACAGCTCAAGGTCAAAAGAGTCCTAAATTTGTGATTACCTAATGTCAAAATGGCTTTTCTTCCCCAGAGTAATGCTATATGGTCTTAAATATATGAGGAAGACTCTAATGAAACTAGTGTGCAATTAGAGTACTCCATAATCTATAACCATAAAACTTGATAGAAACAGAAATAATCCATTATGAAGGATTTGCTTAAGTAGATGTAATATGTCAGGAGTGTGCTGATAAATATTCAACAATTGGCTTTGCAAAAACACATGACACACTTTAATTTTTAATTTGCATTATTAACATGTTCTGCATCACTTTTCTAAATCTAGGCCATCAACAAAATAATAAATCAATCCATGACTTGTAGGATTTGCTATATTCTGAGATGTAAATGCTCACCCGCAAATTTAACAATGAGTTTTCTCAAGCCCCTATGATACTTTGAGATAACTTTAGTATACCTTTGACTTTAGCTTGATTCTATCTAAAGTATTTCTAATGGGGTTCTATATCATGCATAACACATTATGTAAAATTAAGCTTCATTTCCTGGAATATCCCAATGATACAAAGTAATAGAAATAGGGAAAGAGTAAAATAACTGGAGTATATAGCCACTCTAACAACACTAATTCAAGACTTCAATTTTACCACCATTTTTGAAGGGTTAAAACTAGAGCGTGGCTTCCAGACTTCAATCTAGTTACATGATTTTAGTCATCTACCAGTTTTGGAGAAAGGAAATTTCTCTGGGAACTCTGCATATGATGACTACTTGGGACAAATAATAATTGTGAGATAGTTTCATTTTTTTAACTGTCATGGTCATAAGCCAGGTTTTTTTTTTTTTTTTTTTTTTACTGAAAATAGACTGACTCAGACACCTGATCTTGACTAGATGAAATTGGATTAAGCTAGTTGATATACCTATATGTTTCATTGTTTTCCTGTTCTGCTTTTAATCCCATGATTAGATTTGGAATGGATATGGAAATATGTAAAAGTTCTATAAGAACACCTTTTGTAAATTATTTGAAATATTTCAGCCACCATTGGTTCAAGAATTCAAGTATTTTAAGGATCATTTAAATATAAAAGAAGCAAGATCATTTATATAAAATTACAAAGAATTACAGTTAAAATAAATTACATTAAAAAATAAAACAAGCAATCAAAAAAAACTAAAAGCCAACACCTGGCAATCTATTACCGAAATACAATCTAATTAATATGAAAAAAGGGAAGGTCTCTTAAGGGACTTGGGGTCTGTAAAAATTGTTGATATGTATTTTGTCTTCTTATAATTGGGAGAAATTAGACAAGATCAGTTTTTTTTGTTTGTTTTTTTAAAGCAGGTACTACTTATTGTCTTAATAGGAAAATTTTGTCTTGAACAAAATAACACAAAAATTAGAGGATTGATTGGGAAAAGTAATTTTTAATCATGAAATTCATTCAAGGTCATCCATGTAAATTATTGTTAGAATTGCAAATGAACGTATAAAGTATGAGCAACTTCATCAGATTGTCAAGCATCTATCCAAAGTATTTTGGGTTTTTTGACTTTCAGCAAACCTAGAGGCTTGTTCCCACCAAAGGAAGAATGAACTTTGATAAATATACTGAGATAATGAGAAGCAAAATTGTTCTGGAATTTCATAAATTCCCAAATGGAGAAAGAATGGCCTTGTACTGTGTCACATATCATAACACATTAATAAATATATCCAAGAAATAGATAAACATGCTTCAATAGTATAGGAACTTGTCTAACATTTATCCCATGAAAAATCTATGGGTTATACAAAACTAAACTTGAAAAAATATATGGTTGTCAAAAATATGCATAATATGTAATGTGATATAAGTAGCCTTTCTTGATGAAGAAATATGAAGCTTTTATGAACTCTATACTAAATCATCTTTTAAAAGTTTTTGAAACAAATTGAAATATCATATATTGAGGATTTTTTTTTAAAAGAGGTAAAAAGTTCTTGTGGTTTATTGGGTAAGTCAATACATTTAATTATTTTGCTTCATCCCAAGTAGTATGCAGACCACTGTAGCTCCTGCAGCTTAGAACAACAGAGAGGAACTTTAGATCCTTTCCATCAACTACATAAGCTGGGTTGTATTTTCCAAGGGTATGATCAGAATGGTATGTTCCCATAAATAAAGAAAAGTTGGGAATAGGAACTTGCAAAGCAAACAGTAGTGACAGTCCCCATCCAACTTAAAAGTATATGGGTTATAGTGTGAGTAAAAGATAGATGGTGCTAAGTGACTTAATAATGTAACTATTATTATAAGACGGTTATGAAATCTCAGTGTTATCAAGGGCTTACTCAAACTAGTCAACTAGTCAAAACTTTATAGAAAGAAGAATTACTTCAAAAGTATTCTACAAAAATTGATCATCTAATTTCCTGTAAAAGATTACTGGTGATGGAGAATTCACTGTCCTCCAAGGCAGTCCATTCTATACTTTCAGAATTCTAATTGTTTGGATTTCCTTCCCCTTACATCAATCCCACTCATTGTTCCTGGTTCTTCCTTCTTTCCAAGAAAAATAAGTATAATTCTTCTTCCCCATGATAAATCTTCAAATGCTTGGAGATTGATATATTTCCACTAAATATACTCATCTCTGTGAAAAACAGGACATGGTATATAAAGCCAGGAAAGATCTATGATCAAATCTTGTTTCTAATGCATTATGGCTATGTGAATCTATTCAAGTAACATAACCTTTATATGCTCTAATAAACACTCTAAAACTTTAAAGTGAAGTTGTTTTACTTAGCAAGATTTTTTCCTACCAATGAAATCACAAGTTTCTGTCTCCGTTCTATTCTCCAAGCTAAACATCTCCAGTTAATTGAATAATACATTCAGATATCATGATTTCTAGTACTTTTGCCATTTTGACTGGATTTCATCTTATTGATTTTTTTTAAAATAAGGAGCCCAAAACTGAATAAAATACTCTAATTTTGGCCTACCCGAAGCAGTGGGATTTTGATCCCCATTTTTCAAGACACAACATTTGTTTTTACAATATAAGAAAATATTGCTTTGAGAACTATTATAGAGTGTTCAATTATACCAAACTTTTAATCCTCTGCAACTTATGTATTATTTTTCCTGTAACTATTATCCAGGAATGTTTCTGCTATTCTAGACTGATGAAATACATTTTCACATTTATATTTTAAGTGGAATAAAACAACATTTTTGCTTCTTGAATTTTATCTTTTTAGATTCAATCCAAGGTGAAAGCCTTATTAGATATTTCAGATTCTAAATTTCTCATCCAGTGTCCAGTATTTTTCTATGTTTTAATTTCAATTCTACATACATACATATGTATTTATATATGCATATCATTTAGGATAGGTTAAGATCTTAATAAAGCATTGGAAAGCTGAAAAACATGAGGATAGACAAGATCTACATATGAAGAGTTGTAACAACAAATATTTAAGAACAAATTTTAAAATCAATAAACTTGAACTATGAAAATAAGAGCAACATTCATTAAAAACAAATGGACAACAAGACAGTCTTAGAATTATTGATCTCCCAAGAGAAAATAATAAAATGAATAACCTTAATGCTATAATTCAAGAAATCATATTTCAAAATAGCTTGGAAATATTGAAATGAGACACAAAGTAAAGATTGATAAAAGTTTTACAGCAGGTTATCAGAAAGGATTATCAATCTGGCCAAATCAGAAATACAGTTGAAAAATTAAAGAACTTTAAGAAAAAAGTGAAATATGTCAAAAGCAAAGATAAATCACATATGCCAAAATACAATATTTATATAAAACTGATTTTGCTCTATATAATATATGCTACATAGTATATATAGTTATAATATATAAAATGCTGCATCAATATGAATACCTATTTTTCTTGAAAAATCCAAGGAAGTTTTAAATACAAAACTAATAAACAAAAGCAAGTCAAAAAAGCTTTAAATGTCTGATATATGTTTAGATTCTCCAAAAAGAATATAAGAATATTGTACTTTAAAATTTGCAATTTCTTTAAAGGTCAATGAAAGAATAAAAAGAAATGTTTGTTATGCAAATTTGATAAACACAGATCAGTCAGAAATATTTTAGCAGAAGCAAGGAGACAGGAAAATGAAGATATAACAAAATATTCCTTGAAATCAGTGTACCACAGAGGAAGATCATACAAAAAAAAAGAGATAGAGACTTGGAAGCATGAGAGGAATAATTATACAGTATATACTCATATAAATTAGAGGAATAAAATTATAGATGGGGGAAAAAGGTAGATTAGTCTGTATATAAGGGTAGACTTGAGGTCAGAATTGCTTCAAGCAAAAAAACCTCAGGTACATAAAGTTGATATATATATTTTTTAAAATAAGATCCAGAAATCTCAAATCTTGGCTATGAGAAATTATAGGATGAATTGGTAAGTGAAAGACAGTTGGGCAAAATAAATTTCAAGTACCTTTATTCACATATATTTTTAAGGATGTAATATAATTGGTTTAAAGAAAACGAAAAGAAATATATAATAATAAATGTTAAAGAGTAAACTCACCTTTAAAATAGAATGCAATTGCATGCAATGGAGTTGGAAGGCACCTCAGGGTCCATCCATTCCAGTTTATACTGTAACAAAATATCTTTTTTTAAATATACAAAAAGAATGATTATTCAGGATTTATTTTTTTAAATCAGTAAATATCATCCTACTACCTCTTGAAGCTGACCATTACACTTATTCATAATTTTAATTTTTAAAAAGTTTTTCCTCACTTCAAATCTATATCTATTCCTATGAAACCTCTATCATAGCTCCTAGTAACAGAAAAATTGATCTTCTAACCTTTTAAATAATTGAAGATAGTGATATCTCCCTGTCCCCTTTATGTCTTCACTTCTTTAACATAAAAACTTATTCTCCTTGTACTCATTTTTTTATACCACAATCACATAGTTCTTCATTGTCATTATAATCCTCCTTGAGGTGCTTTTTTCTAATATTTTTGAACTATGGCCTCCAGCCCTGCATACAGTATTGTAGATGTGGACTGACCAAAGCAATAGATCAATAATCTATTTAGTACAGTATGATGTATTTCTGTTGCTAGAGTCAAAGTAAGATTAGACGAGGTTTTGTGATTATAAAATCACTCTCATAATTCATAATGAAGTTATAATACATTAAAAATACCATTTATCTGTGTGCTTCCCTTGAATAAACCCTGAGAGAGATAATCTTGCAGCATAATCAGTGGCAGATGTACATCAATCTTATTTAAATTTTGCTAACACAGAGAATAATTTAACATATTCAACCAAATGCCAAAGAGCACAAATTCATCAAACAGCTTACAAAATTAAGCCCAGAAATTGACTATATATCAGAAATACATTTAAAATTTAAAAATATAATTAAAATAAGGGTGTTGGGTAACATTTATTATTCTTCCACTGAATAAAAATATGATTTTTAAATAAAGTGATAATATAAATTTTCAAAAAAAGGAATAATTTCAATATGTTTAAAAGTATGATAGATAAATAATATCAATATAAATTTAAAACACTGAATGGCACTGCATCAGGGTGTTTACACAATAAATAATAAAAATATCTAGACAATAATTTTAGATAAATATAATGTGCTTTATTTTTTTATTAATACTTTTTATTTGCAAAACATATGTATGGGGTAATTCCTCAACATTAACCCTTACAAAGCTTTCTGTTACAAATTCCCCCCCCCCCCTTCTCCGCACCCCTCCCCTAGAAGGCAGGATATCCACTATATGTTAATTATGTTAGAATACTTAAGAAATTGAATATATGTATACTTATTTCCACACATCATTTTTGTTCAGGAGAAATCGTATCTATAAGAAAGAATAATCCGATAAAGGAAATACAATGCAAGCAAACATCCATAGAGAACATGAAAATGTTATGTTGTGGTCCACAATTCACATCCCTCTCTCTGGGTGTATATGGCTCTCTACACTGAACAAGTGGAACTGGTTTGAAGCTTTTCATTGTCGAAGAGAGTCATGTCCAATGTGCTTCTTTAATACCATTATGAAAATAAATAGACAAATTAGAATAAAATTATGGAGTTGAAGGAAATGTTGAAAAACTTGATTTTGATAAAGCATTGTTTTTTTATTATTAACAATTTAATAATTAAGAAACAAATCCTTACTTTTCCTTATTACACAGAATTTTATTTTATTTTATTTTATTTTTTATCACACAGAATTTAAAAAAAATGATCATAAAGTACTTAAAACAAGGCGGAATTTTTTTTCGATACTATAAAATATAATTTTGATTTTATTACATAAATTATTACATAAATTTATATAGGTACTAAAGTTTTTTTTTGACAAGGCAGAAATTAACATAACTTTGAGAGGGTGGAGATGATTATAACTAATAGAGTAGAGCTGTTCAACTTTTATTTTGTTTCTCTTTCATCCATAACTATATTAACCTTTGATTGAAAATGATAGAGCTAACAATTACTAAAAGGTTTTTAATGCCCAAGATTAATAAAAATACAAGGTGATCAAAAGAGCATCTGCACATCTTTATAAGATTATATTTTATTTTAATATAATTTACTTTTATACATATATTCGATTTGTCAAGTATTTTAACATCATTAATATTTCCTGCCATTTAGGGGAGGGGGTGGGGATTAGGGGGGAAAATTTTTAACAGAAAGCTTTGGAAGGGTCAATGTTGAAGAATTACCCATACATATGTTTTGCAAATGAAAAGCTTTAATATATATAAAATTTACTTTTTAAAAAGTAAAAATCTTTATTCTTACCTTCCCACTCAACAAAGAACAAAAGAAAAATAAAGCCCTTGTTGTTAACATGTATAATTAATTACGACAAATTTACTCATTAACTACATATACAAAAATACATTTTTTGTCCTTTACTCTGAAGTCTTCATCTCTTTATCAGGAGACTGATCACATGTTTCACCACTAGTCCTCTAGTTTTCCATCCTCTGTTCATTTTTCTAATTAAAATGACTAATTCTTTCAAACATTTATTTTACCATATTGTTGCTATTACATGAATTTTTCTTTTGGTTATGTCACTTCACATCATATCAGTTCATACAAATTTTCCCAAGATTTTTCAAAAACCAACCTCATTTTAATTTCTTAGAGCATGATAGTATTCCATTCTAGCCAAAATCAGAAGGAAAATAGAAAATTCATGAAAACTGTATAGACAGTTTATCAGATAAAGGTCTCACGTCTAAAATATATAAAGAACTTTGATTAATCTATAAGAATGTGAGCTATTATCCAATTGATAAATGGTCAAACGTTATGAATAGGCAATTTTCCAAAGAAGAAATAAAAACAATTTATATAAAGAAATGCTCTAAATCATTAATAACAATAGAAATGCAAATAAAAAATATTGTGATATTATTTTATACCTGCCAGATAGCTAAAATGATAGAAGGGGAAAGTGACAAATGTCAGAGGGTATGGGGAAAAATTAGGATGCTAATTCATTGCTGGTAGAATTGTGAACTGAACCAACCATTTTGGAGAACAATTTGGAACCATGCCCAACTAGTTATTAAACTACCTATGTCCTCTAAACAAGCAATGATGCTGTTTGCTCTATTTCCAAAGATTTAGAAAAAAAAATGACACAATTGTATGAAATAATGAAGCGTAAAATGAGCAGAATCAAGAGAACATTGTATATAGTAATAACAATATTGGTTTCAGAATGACTTTGAAAGAACAAGTTGACTTTAGGGGGGCGGAGCCAAGATGACAGAGTGAAAAGGTGACTTTCTGCCTCTCCTCCGATCTTCTCTCAAATCAACAATAAAATAAGCCTCTGAACTGATCTTCAAGTCAACGAACTCAGAAATATTTGGACACGGCTCTCTGGATAACTTCATATCAGGTTAGTCAGACTCGGACATAGATAAATAGACGACTTCTGTGTAGTCTGAAAGTGAGGGTGGGACTCAGCTCAGCTCATCTTGGCAGAAATTCCAAACTCCAAACTCCAAATTCCAAACACCTGGAGTTTACCTGAGGCACTCGGGACACTCTGCCCTGATTGAGGGCAGGTGTTCTGGTAGACTTGCCTTGTTTAAGGAGTAATTCGGACTTAGTCCTAGCCCCCACCGGCCCAGCACCTTAAGTCAACTCGCCAAAGTGCCCCAGGGCAAAGCTTTTTCAGCCGCCGTTTTTTTTTTCCCTACCTTAAAGAGATATCCACGCTGTCTAAAAAAAAAAATGAAGACGCAAAAGAGAGCTCTCACCATAGACAGCTTTTATAAAGAGAAAGAAGAGATGATCACCCCAGATCCAGAGGTTCCTTTAGACAAAACTCAAGAGAAAATCAGCAAGGACCATCACTGGTCCCCTTTTCAAAAGGCCTTTCTGGAAGATTGCATAAAGAACCTCAAAAGAGAGCTGGAGGATAAATGGGAAAATAAACTGAAATCAGTGCAAGAAGGATACAGTATCTTGCAAGAAGGATATGATGCCCTGCAAAAGAGATATGAAAAAGACACCAATTTATTGAAAAATAAAATTAGTGAAGTGGAAAAAGAGTGCAATGAACAAATTGGCCAGTTACAAAAGGAGCTTAAAAAGGTAACTGAAGAAAACAACACTTTAAAAATAAGAATTGAACAAATGGAAGTGAATGACTCAATAAGACTTCAAGAATCAGTCAAACAAAAACAAAAAGATGAAAAATTAGAAGAAAGTATGAAATATCTCCTAGGAAAAACAACTGACTTGGAAAATAGATCTAGGAGAGACAATGTAAGGGTTATTGGACTTCCTGAAAGCCATGATGAAAAAAAGAATCTAAACACTATCTTCCAGGAAATCCTGAAAGAAAACTGCCCTGAGATTGTAGAATTAAAGGGCAAAATCACCATTGAAAGAATTCACCGATCACCTCCTGAAAGAGACCCCAAAATTAAGACCCCAAGGAATATCGTGGCTAAATTTCAGGACTATAGCACCAAGGAACAGATTCTGCTAGCGGCCAGAAAGAAACAATTCAAATACAGAGGATCAATAATTAGAATCATACAGGATCTGTCAGCTTCCACACTGAAGGATTGAAGGGCCTGGAACCAGATATTCCAAAGGGCAAAGGAACTTGGATTACAACCAAGAATAACCTATCCAGCTAGAATGAGTATTATCTTTCAGGGAAGAAAATGGTCATTCAATGATATAGGTGAATTTCACCTATTTCTAATGAAAAGACCGGATCTGAACAAAAAATTCGACACCCAAACACAGAACTCAAGAGATGCATAAAAAGGTAAAAAAGGAAAGGACTCTTGAGAACTTTATTTTTACTAGGGGGATACTTAAAGTTTGGGGGTATAATTAACTAGATATTACTTTGATAATATGAAAAAGAGAACTAGAGGGGAAAAGGTTGTCATACTGGGGAAAAGAGGGAAAAAGTGGTAAAATAAGATCTAAAAAAATGGAGGTAAAAACAAGGTAAAATCACTTGAAGAGGCAAAGAAAACCTAATATAATTGAGAGAAAGAGGGGAGGGACATGAGCATTGTATAAAGCTTACTCTCATCAGGTTGGGCTCTAAAAGTGTATATCAGACATTTAATTTCACATAGAAACTTGTCTGTTGCTAGAGGGAAGTGGGAGGGAAAAGAGGAAAAGTAAGGAACAAACTAATAGAAGGCAAAATAGAAGATTCAGGGGAAAGGAGTAAAAACAGGGGGAGGGGATCTAAAGGGT
This sequence comes from Myrmecobius fasciatus, assembly GCA_023553655.1. Taxonomy (NCBI): domain Eukaryota; kingdom Metazoa; phylum Chordata; class Mammalia; order Dasyuromorphia; family Myrmecobiidae; genus Myrmecobius; species Myrmecobius fasciatus. Next base: position 49,074 of record JAJPUD010007102.1, read on the forward strand.
GGAGTATTGTTTGGGGGAGGGGTCATCAAAAGCAAAGTACTGAGGAGGGGAGAAGGGAGAAAGGGGAAAGGAAAGGGGAAAACATAACTTGGGTAAATAAGATGGCAGGAAATAAAGAATTAGTTATTCTAACTGTGAATGTGAATGGAATGAACTCTCCCATAAAGCGAAAGCGGATATCAGACTGGATTAAAAACCAGAATCCCACAATATGTTGTCTACAAGAAACACATCTAAAACATCGTGACACATATAGGATGAAGGTAAACAGCTGGAGCAGAAAATATTATGCTTCAGGTGAACAAAAAAAAGCAGGGGTAGCAATCCTGATCTCAGATCAAGTAAAAGCCAAGATAGATCTAATCAAAAGAGATAAGGAAGGAAACTATATTTTATTAAAGGGTACCATAGATAATGTAGCAATATCTATACTAAATATATATGCACCAAGTGCAATAGCACACAAATTCCTAGGGGAGAAATTAAGAGAGATGCAAGAAGAAATAGACAGCCAAATGATACTAGTGGGGGATCTCAACCTTGCTCTCTCAGAATTAGATAAATCAAACTACAAAATAAACAAGAAAGAAACTAGGGAGTAAACCAATTGTTAGAAAAGTTAGGTATGATAGATCTATGGAGAAAGTTGAATGGAGACAATAGGGAGTTTACTTTTTTCTCAGCAGTCCATGGAACCTATACAAAAATTGACCATGTGTTAGGGCATAAAAACCTCAAAATCAAATGCAGAAAGGCAGGAATAGTAAATGCATCCTTTTCAGATCATGAGGCAATAAAAATCACATGCAATATAAGGCCAGGAGAAAATAAACCAAAAGTTAATTGGAAATTAAATAATCTAATCCTGAAGAATGAATGGCTGAAAGAGCAAATCATAGGCACAATCAATAATTTCATCCAGGAGAATGACAATAAGGAGACAACATACCAAAATTTGTGGAATACAGCTAAAGCGGTTATAAGGGGCAATTTTATATCTCTAGATGCTTACTTGCATAAAATAGAGAAAGAAAAGATCAACAAATTGGGCTTATTATTAAAAAAACTAGAAAAAGAACAAATTAAAAACCCTCAATTAAATACCAAATTGGAAATTCTAAAAGTAAAAGGAGAAATTAATAAAATTGAAAATAAGAAAACTATTGAATCAATAAATAAAACTGAGTTGGTTCTATGAAAAAACTAACAAAATAGATAAGCCTTTAGTTAATTTGATAAGAAAAAGGAAAGAGGAAAATCAAATTGTTAATCTCAAGAATGATAAGGGAGAACTTTCCTCCAATGAAGAGGAAATTAGAGCAATAATTAGGAGTTACTTTGCCCAACTTTATGCCAGTAAGTTTGATAATCTAAATGAAATGGAGGAATATCTACAAAAATATAGATTACCCAGGTTAACAGAAGAAGATATAAATTATTTAAATAGCCCCATATCAGAAAAAGAAATAGAACAAACTATTAACCAATTCCCTAAGAAAAAATCTCCAGGGCCAGATGGATTTACATGTGAATTCTACCAAACATTCAAAGAACAATTAATTCCAATACTACACAAACTATTTGAGAAAATAGGGACAGAAGGTATACTTCCAGAATCCTTCTACGAGACCGATATGATGCTGATAGCTAAACCAGGTAGGGTGAAAATAGAGAAAGAAAACTATAGACCAATTTCCCTAATGAATATTGATGCAAAAATTTTAAATAAGATATTAGCAATGAGATTACAGAAAGTCACCCCCAGGATAGTACACTATGACCAAGTAGGGCTGTTTCAATATTAGGAAAACTATCAGCATAATTAATTATATTAATAACCAAACTAACAAAAACCATATGATTATCTCCATAGATGCAGAAAAAGCCTTTGATAAAATCCAACACCCTTTCCTATTAAAAACACTAGAGAGTATAGGAATAAATGGACTTTTCCTTAAAATAGTCGGTAGCATCTATTTAAAACCATCAGCAAGCATCATTTGTAATGGAGACAAACTAAAACCATTCCCAATAAGATCAGGAGTGAAACAAGGCTGCCCACTGTCACCATTACTATTTAATATTGTATTAGAAATGTTAGCTTTAGCAATAAGAGAAGAAAAAGAGATAAAAGGAATCAGAGTAGGTAATGAAGAAACCAAATTATCACTCTTTGCAGATGACATGATGGTATACTTAGAGAACCCTAGAGACTCAACTAAAAAACTACTAGAAACAATTCACAACTTTAGCACAGTGGCAGGATTCAAAATTAATCCACATAAATCATCAGCATTTTTATATATTTTTATATATTACCAACAAAGTTCAGCAGCATGAGTTACAAAAAGAAATTCCATTCCAAATAGCAGATGATAGGATAAAATATTTGGGAATCTATCTGCCAAGGAAAATTCAGAAACTTTATGAACTAAATTACAAAACACTTTCCACACAAATAAAATCAGACCTAATCAATTGGAAAATATTAAGTGCTCATGGGTAGGCAGAGCGAACATAATAAAAATGACAATACTACCCAAACTAATCTACTTATTTAGTGCCATACCAATCAAACTCCCAAGAAATTATTTTACAGATCTAGAAAAATAGTAGCAAAGTTCATTTGGAAGAACAAAAAGTCAAGGATTTCAAGGGGATTAATGAAAAAAAAAGGCAGATGAAGGTGGCCTTGCTGTACCAGATCTAAAACTATATTATAAAGCAGCGGTCATCAAAACCGTTTGGTACTGGCTAAGAAATAGAGCAGTCGATCAGTGGCACAGGATAGGATATCAGAACTATCTAGGCAATAACCTTAACAATCTAGCATTCTATAAACCGAAAGACCCCAGCTTTGCGGATAAATACTCACTATTCAGCAAAAACTGCTGGGAAAATTGGAAACTAGTGTGGAAGAAATTAGGGCTTGACCCATACCTAACACCACATACCAAAATAAGATCTAAATGGGTTCATGATCTAGATATAAAGAGGGACTTTGTAAGCAAGTTAGAGGAATGTAATGTAGTTTATCTCTTAGACCTGTGGAGATGGAATAAATTTATGTCCAAAGAGGACCTGGAACTCCTAACTGAACACCAGATGGATAATTTTGATTATATTAAGTTAAAAATTTTCTGTACAAACAAAACAAATGCAGACAAGATTAGGAGGGAAGCATCAAATTGGAAAATCATCTTTACATTTAATGGTTCTGATAAAGGCCTCATTTCTAAAATATATAGAGAATTGTCTCATATATATAAGAATTCAAGCCACTCTTCAATAGAAGAGTGGTCAAGGGATATGAACAGACAATTTTCAGATGATGAAATTAAAACCATCTCTAGTCATATGAAAAGTTGCTCCAAATCACTATTGATCAGAGAAATGCAAATTAAGACAACTGTGAGGCACCACTACACACCTGTCAGATTGGCTAAAATGACAGGAAAAGATAACAATGAATGTTGGAGGGGATGTGGGAAAACTGGGACACTAATACATTGTTGGTGGAACTGTAAATGGATCCAACCATTCTGGAGAGCAATTTGGAGCTATGCTCAAAAAGTTGTCAAACTGTGCATACCCTTTGACCCAGCAGTGTTTCTACTGGGCCTATATCCCAAAGAGATCTTAGAGGAGGGAAAGGGACCCACCCGTGCAAGAATGTTTGTGGCAGCCCTTTTTTAGTGGCTAGAAACTGGAAACTGAAGGAATGCCCATCAGTTGGAGAGTGGCTGAATAAATTATGGTATATGAATGTTATGGAATATTATTGCTCTGTAAGAAACGATCAGCAGGATGATTTCAGAGAGGCCTGGAGGGACTTGCATGAACTGATGCTGAGTGAAACGAGAAGAACCAGGAGATCATCATACACAGCAACAACAGTATTACATGATCGATTCTGATGGACATGGCTCTCTGCAACAAAGAATTGTCTCAAACCAGTTCCAATTGTTCACTGAAGAAAACCATATATACCCAGAGAGAGGGAAATGAAATATGAACCACAACGTAACATTTTCATGATCTCTATTGGCATTTACTTGCATTGTGTTGCCTTTCTCTGATTCTTTTTTTTTCTTGTAGATAGGATTTTTCTTGCACACCTTGTCAAGCATTTCAACATTATTAACATGTAGTGGACTTCCTGCCATCTAGGGGAGGGGAGGAGACTGAGGGTAAAATTTGTAATGGAAAGCTTTGTAAAGATCAATGTTGGGGAACTACCCATACATATGTTATACAAAGAAACAGCTTTAATAAATAAAAAAACAAAAAAAAGAAAAAAAAGAAAAAAAAAGAACGAGTTATTTTAATCATTATAAATATCCAAATTTAGCTGCAAAGTACCTATGAAGAAAGATGCTATCTGCATCTAGAGAAAAAACTAATAAATAAAAGTATGTGTACAATAATTGTGTATGTGTATAAGGATGTTACATATACATATATATTATATAAATTTTTGTCCAATAATTGTCATCTCTAGGGTGTAGAATGTGGAGGAACGAAAAAATTACATGATAATTTTGTTGCATATTTGAAAGGAATATAATGTTATATATAGTAGATTTACAGTTTTATATATAATCATATTTTTACCATATTATGTTTTATAGATGTTTACTTTATTCCATAAATTAAAAATAAAATTAAAAAAAAAAGAATCTTTTGAATTTTTCTATTTTATTAAAGATCCATTTCTTCAGGAACATGACATGCTATACTAATAATCTCATTCTGCTTTTACACAGATGACTAATCAGTGGATGAGGACAACAGTGGTATAGGTACAAGTTACCTAGATTTTATAAAGCATTTGCCATAGTTTTGTCTGCTGTTTTGATGAACAGGATGAAGAAATATGTGCTAAATTATTATATAATTATGCAATTTTGAAACTGATAGAGTGACTGTATCCAAAGTGGTTCAATGTCAAGTGGGAAGGAGGTCCCCAGTGGAATACTGGGGATCTATTTGGCCCTGTTCACTCCAATATTTTTACCAATAACTTGAACAAAGCATATGTAGCCTACTTACTAAATTTGCATATGATAGATACCTTGGAGAGACACAATATACTGGATGACAGGGTCAGAATTCTTAAAATAATAATATTTATATCATTGGGCTGAATTGCATAAGATAGAATTTAAATGAAATGAAAAGCTGTCGTATATTTTGGTCAAATCAAATAGGAAATTTTCCATAATAACCGTAATTTGTTACAAACTACTACTAGAAAACAGTATTTGAAGTCATTCAGCTCATTAGAAGACTAAAACTATAGACTTTTCTTGGGCATTCTTTAAGGAACTATAACATTAAGTGAAATTACAGATCGTAGATTGTAATATTAAAGCTGGAAGGTATTTAAAAGATTCCATAGTTCAACCTCCTCATCTTGGAGATGAGGAAACTATTATCAAAGAAAAATGAAAGGATATCCCCAATATTACACAGCTAATAAACAGTAGTAAGAATTGTAACCTTCCTTCTCAGTCTCTTGACCTTATCAAATATTCCCTCATCTATATCATGTTTCAAAAGCTATTCATTGTCAGTTTATTTAAATGCTCCTATTGAAGTAAGAGACAATGATTTGAAGTTTTTGAGCATAAGGTATTTATATACCCTCTGATTTATTTTTTTATGAAAGCTTTTTATTTGCAAAACATATGTATGGGTAATTTTTCAACACTGACCCTTACAAAGCTTTCTGTTAAAAACTTTTCTCCCCTACTCCCCACCCCTCCCTTAGATGGCAGGAAATCCACTACATGTTAATTATGTTAAAATACCTGACAAATCGAATATATGTATAAATATTTCCACACTTATCATTGTTGTGCAAGAAAAATCATTTCTACAAGAAAAAAATCAGAGAAAGGAAACACAGTTCAAGTAAACATCAATAGAGAGCATGAAAATGTTATGTTGTGGTCCACATTTCATATTCCTCTCTCTGGGTGTATATGTCTTTCTTCACTGAACAATTGAAACTGGTTTGAAACATTTCATTTTTTTATTAATACTTTTTATTTGCAAAACATATGTATGGGTAATTCCTAAACATTAACCCTTACAAAGCTTTCTGTTACAAATTTTTCCCCCCTACTCCCCATCCCTCCCCTAGATGGCAGGATATCCACTACATGATAATTATGTTAGAATACTTAAGAAATAGAATATATGTATAGTTATTGCATCATTTTTTGTGCAGGAGAAATCGTATCTACAAGAAAGAATAATCCGATAAAGGAAATACAGTGCAAGCAAACCTCAATAGAGAACATGAAAATTAAACATTTCATTCTTGAAGAGAGCCATGTCCATCAGAATTGATCATCATATAGTATTGTTGTTGCCGTGTATAATGATCTCCTGGTTCTGCTCATTTCGCTCAGCATCAGTTCATGCAAGACTCTCCAGGCTTCTCTGAAATTATCCTGCTGGTCATTTCTTATAGAATAATAATATTCCATAATATTCATATATCATAATTTATTCAGCCATTCTCCAATTGATGGGCATCCATTCAGTTTCCAATTTCTAGCCACTACAAAAAGGGCTGCCACAAACATTCTGATTTATGCCAATTGTTGAGGCTGATGGCAAAATAAGGTTTTTTATCACAATCATATCAATGAGAGTAAAGAAGTGCCAGTGCCCATAGTCTATCACTTTCATGCCATTCATATTGAAGAAGGAAAAATCTTTGTAATTTTCCCTTATCCAAGTTTATCAGTGATTAATAATGTAGCTCATGTAATCAGCTATGAAAAAGTTCTGCTGCTCTCCGTACTAAATCTCATTCCTATAGAATGAGGAAATAGGGGGATGGAGAGTAGACAGGACATTGCCTGATCCTTCTTTAGCTTCTCTCAGAATCAATACTAGATCAATCTCTAAATGAATCTAGGAATGACAGAACCTGCAAACATTCATTCAGAGTGGAATGATTTTCCAGCTTAAGATATCTTGGAAGGACTTCAGGAAAGGTCTGTCTCATTTGGGCAGAGAGGAATGGATCCCAGCAGAGTTGTAGGAGGGATGCCCAGCACAGGGAATCTAGGGAGAGGTCAGTGAATCAGCAGAAGAGCTGTGAGAAGCTTCAGTGCAACTACAGAAGGCAAATTGTGAGGCCCTGTTTTTAATGACAGCACAATAGGTGAAACTTGGCCAGGCCCACCCTGAACCATGAGAAAGCCTGCAGCATAATCAGCTTTACTGCAGTTCATTAGAAATCCCTGTCCCCCTACAAAGGAAACTTGAACAATCTTTCCTGTATTCTAGGAGCAGACATCAACCTTTAAAAATGAGTAAAAAAAGAAAAAGAACTCAGACCATAGAAAGTTACTAAGGAGAGCCCAAATGTAGAAGAGGACAGCAAAGGTGAAATGTCTTCAGGTGAAGCCTCAAAGGGGAATAGGAATTGGTCTCCAGCTCAAAAGGCTTTCTTTAAAAGAATTTTAAAAGGATCTTAAAAGAGAGATAGAAGAAAAATGGTGAAAAGAAATGAGAGCCAAATAGGAGAGTTATGAAAGTCTGGGAGAGAGAGAAAGCAAACGGCTTGGGAAAGGAAGCATAGACAGTGACTGAAGAAAACAATTTCTTAAAAAATAAATTTGGCAAAGTGGAAAAAGAAAACACCTCCTTAAAAATAGAATTGGTTAGGGACAGCTAGGTGGCACAGTGTTTAGAGCACCCAGGCCCTGAGTTCAAATCTGGTCTCAGAAACTTAATATTTCCTACCTGTGTGACACTTAACCCAAATTTCCTCAGCAAAAAACCATAGAATTGGTGAAGTGGGAAAACAAATCCACTGAACAAAACAATTTCTTTAAAACTAAAATTGGCCAAATGCAAAATGATGTAAAAATGCTTACTGAAGAAAATAATTCACTAAAAATTACAATTAGACAAATGGAAGGACATGACTCAATGAGACATCAAGAATCAAACAAAATTTCAAAAATGAACAAAATAGAATAAAATGTAAAATACCTCACTGGAAAAATAACTGGCCAGGAAAATAGATCCAGGAGAGACTATCTAAGAAATCATTGGACTACTTGAAAGCAACATTATCTTTCAGAGAAAAGGATGGACATTCAATGAAATAGGGGATTTTGTATCATTTTTTATGAAAAGACCAGAGCTGAACAGAAAATTTGACCTCCAAAGAAAAGACTCAAGAGAAACATAAAAAGTAAATGTAAGGGGGAAAAGTTGTTTTTTTAAAAGGTTAAAATGCTTACATCCCTACATGGGAAGATGTTAAGCACTGTATTTTTGTCAGGGAAGTTAAAAGGGGTACACTTAAAGGGTGTAGGTATAAGCTGACTTTAATATGATGATATAAAAAAGTAAGGGATAGAAAAGACATTGTTCCTGGAGAAGAGGAAAGGAGAGGTAAAATGGGATAAGTTATATCACATGAAGTGGGACAAAAGACCTATTATAGCAGAGGGGAAAAAGAGGGGGGATAAGCATTGTTTGAACATTAATCTCATTTGATTTGACTCAGAGGGAATAACATACATCCTTAGTTTGGTATAGAAATTTGTCTCACCCTATAAGAAAGTAGGAAGAGAAAGGGGGAGGCTAACAGAAGGGAGGGCAGAAGTAGAAGAAAAAAGGAATAAGATAGGGGAGGACAGATTAAGGTATGTGGTGAACAGAAGCAAAAGACTGGTATGAAAGGAAAAGGTGAAAGGAGAGAGAAAAGTAAGTATAACCTGAGAGAAAAGGGATGCAAGAAATAGTCATATTAACTGTGAATGTGAATGGGATAAACTCTCCCATAAAACAAGCAAATAGCAGATTCTATTAAAAGCCATAATCGTATAATATGTTGCTTACTAGAATAAAGACATACCACAAGTATCTAAGGTTATATAATAAGGTTTTCAAGAGGATAGAGAGCAAGAAAACAAGTCAAAAATGGGGAGTCCAGAAAAAAAACCGAAAGTAATAAAAAAGGGCAGGAAAAATGCAGTGACAAACATGCTCAAGTTATGTAGACCTTTTGTTGTTGTTGTTCATTTAATGTATTTTTTTCAATTAATGAACATTTGTTTTTTCCTCCCACCTTTTTCTTCCCCAGTTCAAAAAAAAATGAGGAAAATATGCCTGAAAGATTCCCAGGCTGATGCAGTATCCATATTTGGGGAACAAAATCAATCATAGCAAAAGTGGGTACTTGCTCCTCTGATGTGGTGAGCCTCTCAACATTCCTGAGTATTGTAAGAGAGAATCAGGAGGCGACATCCTGGTGATAGCACTTTTTTAATTCCTATATTCTTTGATGATTTTCTGAAATCATTAGTACAACTATTGTCTGAAAGTTTTCTTCCTTCCATCTCTATCTCTGAGAGTAAAGTTTTATAAAGACCTAAGGAAGTCCCATGTCATTTCAGTATGTCAAGTCTTCAAGGAAAGGGAAAAATATGATGTGAAATTAGAACTCTGAGTGTCATTTTATCAGTACTTGAATAACCACCCCCTCCATGCAAAGTTTTATGCCTATTCCAAAAATAAAGCAAGAGCTTAAAGCTTGCCTGAAGCTGATCAATATTTATCATATTTTTCTTCCTTATAAAGATTGTTATTGATGAACTGCCTTATCATCTTTCAGGGAAAGGCTTTCTGTGCAGTCAGAATTGGCAACATTGAGACAGTTTCTGCAATGTCTGTGTTACTCACCTTATAATCTCTGCTGGTTCAGAATGATAAATATAAACTGTTGTTTCTTACTACTCATATTTACCTCATGGCATAGTCACTATGCTTAATCACAAGAAACAGATTGTCCCAAGGCACCCATGGCTTACTATTCAAGAACAATGTCTTCTGCATGAATAAATCAATTAGTTAAAATTGATTGTCAGGTATTATTTTATTCCAGGGGGTTAATGTTTTGAGTCCTTTTGTATTCCTCCTATGATTTCATGCTGTCATTCAAAGTCAAGTTAGCTCAGAGTTATTTGATAGTTATAATATTGTTCATCTTGAAGGCCTACTTCTTGTTTTGTTCTCAGTGATTGTATTAATACTTGGCATAAGATGCACTTCTCTTGAAGTTTCAATTTTAATTTTTGGCCTACCTCTTTTCAAAAGGTTCTTGTACCCTCATATAGTCGGATGACAGGGACCACACTGTGACAAACCACCCATGCCCATTCTTCTACACAATGTCCATGTCCTAAACCTTCCTTGCTATTCTGAATTTAGTGCCTTCAATTCTTTGGAATCTATTCTTTTAGTTATTGAGACAAGCCAATACATGTGGAAAGGAAAATAATGGCTTTACTCGTTATCACTTTCAGATAGCATGTGCTTGTTTCAAAACCAAATTTTACTGATTTAACCTAATATGAAATTTTTAGGTTCCAAGGTAAGCCAACAGGGAGATTGTTGGCAGTGGGAATATGAAAAGGAGAAAGGTAGTTTATTTTATTTTTTGGACGGTCACTATAGCACACATTACCCCATTTATATGTCTAGCCAAGCACAGGTATGACAAATTTGAATCAAATCCACCTGCTTAGATTTATTTAAACACAATAATGAATTTAAACACAATAGTTTGGCAAAATCCTGGCCATGCCATCATATAAAACATCCAATAGAACATACTTACCATATGAAAAGTAATGTCACTGGGGTCAAGAAAAATTTTATATTCCTACTTTTTTTTTAAAGATTTTTATTTACAGAACATAACGAGTGATTTTTCTACATTGACCTTTGCAATTTTTTTTTGTTCGAAATTTTTCCCCTCCTTCCCTCTACTCCCACCCCTAGATGACAGGTAGTCTAATACATATTAAATATGTTAAAATATATGAAAAATTCAATATATATATATACACACACATACACACACACACACACACACACATATATATATATAAATACACACACACACACATATATATACACAAATCTATATAGTTATCTTGCTGCACAAGAAAAATCACATCTAGAAAGAGAAAATAAAAACCTAAGAAGGAAAACAAAATGCAAGCAAACATTCACAGAAAGCGTTAAAATGTTATGTTGTGGTCCACACTCAGTTCCCACAGGCCTCTCTCTGGATGTATATGACAATCTTCATTGCTGAACAATAGGAACTGCTTTGAATTACTTCATTGTTGATGAGAACCATGTCCATCAAAATTGATCATCATATAGTCTTGTTGCTGTGTATAATGATCTCCTGCTTCTGCCTATCTCACTTAGCATCAGTTCATGTAGGTCTCTCCAGGCCTCTCTGAAATAATCTTGTTGGTTGTTTCTTACAGAACAATAATATCCAATAACATTCATATACCATAATTTATTCAGCCATTCTCCAATTGATGGGCATTCATTCAGTTTCCAGTTTCTTGCCACTTCAAAAAGGGCTGCCATAAGCATTTTTGCACATGTGGCTCCCTTTCCCTCCTTTAAGATCTCTTTGGGATACAAGCCCAGTAGGAACACTGCTGGGTCAAAGGGTATACACAAGTGTGATAACTCTTTGAGCATAGTTCCAGATTACTCTCCAGAATGGTTGGATCCGTTCACAGTTCCACCAACAATGTATCAGTGTCCCAGTTTTCCCACATCCCTTCCAACATTCATCATTTTCTTTTTCTGTCATCTTAGCCAATCTGACAGGTGTGTAGTGGTATCTCAGAGTTGTCTTAAATTGCATTTCTCTGATCAATAGCGATTTGGAGCACCTTTTCATATGACTAGAAATAGTTTAAATTTATTCATCCGAAAATTGTCTGCTCATATTTTTTGACCATTTATAAATTAGAGAGTGGCTTGAATTCTTATAAAATTGAGTCAATTCTCTATATATTTTAGAAATGAGGCCTTTATCAGAACCTTTGAATGTAAAAATGTTTTCCCAGTTTATTGCTTCCCTTCTAATTCTGTCTGTATTCCTTTTGTTTGTACAAAAACTTTTTAACTTGTTATAGTCAAAATTATCTATTTTGTGATTAATGATGATCTCTAGTTCTTCTTTGGTCACAAATTCCTTCCTCCTTCACAGATCTGAGAGGTAAACTATCCTACGTTCTTCTAATTTGTTTATAATATCATTCTTTATTTCTAGATCATGAATCCATTTCAACCTTATCTTGTTATATGGTGTTAAGTGTGGGTCAATCAATGCCTAATTTCTTCCATATTAGTTTCCAATTTTCCCAGCAGTTTTTGTCAAATAGTGAGTTTTTATCCCAAAAGCTGGGGTCTTTTGTTTTTTCAAACACTAGATTACTATAGTCATTGACTATTTTGTCCTGTGAACATGTAGTTTTAGATCTGATATAGCTAGGCCATCCACATTTGCTTTTTTTTTTTTTCATTAATTCCCTTGAAATTCTTGACCTTCTGTTCTTCCAGATGAATTTTGTTGTTATTTTTTCCAGGTCAATAAAATAATTTCTTGGGAGTTTGATTGGCATAGCACTAAATAAATAGATTAGTTTAGGTAGTATTGCCATCTTTATTATATTCGCTCGACCTATCCAAGAGCACTTAATATTTTTCCAATTGTTTAGATCTGACTTTATTAGTGTGGATAGCATTTTATAGTTTTGCTCATATAGATCCTGACTTTCTCTTGGCAGACATATTCCCAAATATTTTATACTATTGACAGTTATTTTAAATGAAATTTCTCTTTGTATCTCTTGCTGTTGGATTTTGTTAGTGATGTATAAAAATCCTGATGAATTTATTTTGTATCCAGCAACTTTGCTAAAGTTGTGGATCAATTCTCATATTTTTTTAGTTGATTCTCTAGGGTCTCTAAGTATACTATCATATCATCTGCAAAGAGTGATAATTTGGTTTCCTCATGACCTACTCTAATTCTTTTAATCTCTTTTTCTTATCTTATTGCTAAAGCTAGCAATTCTAATACAATATTGAATAGTAATGGTGATAGTGGGCAACCTCATTTCACCCCTGATTTTATTGGGAATTGTTCCAGTTTATCCATTACGTATGATGCTAGCTGATGGTTTTAAATAGATGCTACTGACTATTTTAAGGAAAAGTCCATTTATTCCTATATTTGTTAGTGTTTTTAATAGGAATGGATGTTGGATTTTATCAAATGCTTTTTCAATTATCTACTGAGGTAATCATGTGCTTTTTGTTAATAGTCAATTATGCTAATAGTTTTCCTAATATTGAACCATCCCTGCATTCCTGGCATAAATCCTACTTGGTCATGATATTATCCTGGGGATGATTTTCTATAATGTCATTGCTAATATTTTATTTAACATATTTGCATCAATATTCATTAGGGAGATTTGTCTATAATTTTCTTTCTCTGTTTTTGTTCTACCTGGTTTATGTATCAGTACCGTGCCTGTGTCATAAAAGGAATTTGGTAGGAGTCCTTCATCCCCTATTTTTTTCAAATTGTTTATATAGTATTGGAGTTAATTGTTCTTTAAATGTTTACTAGAATTCACATGTAAATCCGTCTGGTCCTGGGGAGTTTTTCTTTGTGAGCTGATTGATGACTTGTTCTATTTCTTTTTCTAAAAAGGGACTATTTAAGTAATTTATTTTAATTAATCTGGGCAATCTATATTTTTATAGATATTCCTACATTTCATTTAGGTTATCAAACTTATTGGCATAAAGTTGGGCAAAGTAACTCCTAATTATTGCTCTAATTTCCTCTTCATTGGTGGAAAGTTCTCCCTTTTCATTTTTGAGACAAACAATTTGATTTTCCTCTTTCCTTTTTCTAATCAAATTAACTGAAGTTTTATCTATTTTGTTGGATTTTTCATATAACCAACTCTTAGCTTTATTCATTAATTCAATGGTTTTTTTTTTACTTTCAGTTTTATTAATCTCTCCTTTTATTTTTAGGATTTCAAGTTTGGTATTTGATTGGGGGTTTTTATTTTTTTCTTTTTCTAGCTTTTTTAGTTGCAAGCCGAATTCATTGATTATCTCTTTCTCTATTTTATGTAAATAAGCATCTAGAGATATAAAATTTGCCCTTATTACCACTTTGGCTGAATTCCAAAAATTTTGGTATGTTGTGTCATTACTCTCATTTTCTTGGATGAAATTAGTAATTGTGTCTGTAATTTGCTGTTTCAACCATTCATTCTTTAGGATGAAATTGCTTTTTGGTCTATTTTCTCTTGGCCTTATATTGCATGTGATTTTTATTGCATCATCATCTGAAAAAAATGTATTTACTATTTCTGCCTTCCTGCATTTGATTTTGAGGTTTTTATATCCTAATACATGGTCAATTTTTGTATAAATTTCATGAACCTCTGAGAAAAAAGTAAATTCCTTTCTGTCTCCATGTAATTTCCTCCAAAGATCTATCATACCTAACTTTTCTAACATTTTGTTTACCTCCTTAACTTCTTTCTTATTTATTTTATGGTTACATTCATCTAATTCTGAAACAGTGAGGTTGAGATCTCCCACTAGTATAGTTTTGCTGTTTATTTCTTCTTGCATCTCTCTAAACTTGTCCTCTAGGAATTTGGATGCTATACCACTTGGTGCATATATGTTTAATATTGATATTGTTTCATTATCTATGGTATCCTTTAGTAAGATATAGTTTCCTTCCTTATCTCTTCTAATTAGATCTATCTTTGCTTTTACTTGATCTGAGATCAGGATTGCTACCCCTGATTTTTTTTTTTTGTTCACTTGAATCATAATAGATTCTGCTCCAGCCCTTTACCTTCACTCTGTATGTATCATTATGTTTTAAATGTGTTTCTTGTAAACAGCATATTGTTGGATTCTGGCTTTTAATCCAGTCTGCTATCTGCTTTTGCTTATGGGAGAGTTCATTCCATTCACATTCATAATTAAAATAACTAATTCTGTATTTCCTGCCATCTTTACATTCCTTCTGCTGGTTGACATATGAAGGGGTTATAGCCCATCATCTTCATCCTCTCCCTCCCTGCTTCTTCCTCCTTCCCTCCCTCCCTCCCACACTCTCTCTTTCTCTCATTGTCTTTTCACTCTACAGGGTGACTGCAGGGTTGCTTTGCATCTTATCTACAATTCTCTTGCCCAGACATTCTTTGGAAATGAATACTCTTTTTTTGACTGAGCAGCTTTATCAAACAATTCTTGTAAATTCTCCCTTGCTTTGGCTATTTTTTTAATTTACAATTGACACTAATTCCAGAGCTAAAATGAAGCTGGGGGAGTGAGGACATCTGGGAGAGATGGGCACCTTTAGAAACCTGCATTTCTCTGGTAGACACTCATTATTTTAAAAGGGCTTCTTTTATGGCAACTTGGAAATGAGATGGAGGATGAAGGCAAGAGAAAGTAAAACCTGGCTGCCGGGCTAGAGAAACGAGAAAATGTTTCCTCTTTAGATAGTAAAAAAGCCTAATTCACAGAAGTTCAGGTTTTCCCCAAGACTCTTCAAGTTACCATCAAAAGGAGATTTTTTCTTGAATTAAATGTTTTTATCTCTAATGAATTTGCATCTGAGTTTATGGTTTTCAATACTTAATCTATCTTCTTTTTTTGTAATCTATTCCTTGAAAAATGTTTTTCTCTGACTTGTAGGTGGATAACATTTTATATTCAACTTTCTTTTGAAATTTATACAAGTAGAGTCTTCTGATTGAATTAAAATATAAGAATCACTTTTGTCTTCATATGAACTAAAAAAGAGATTCTTTATACTTATGGTACTAGAAATAATTCCATACTTATGGCATAAAATGTCATTTAATTAACCTGAATGTTTATGTCTCCAACAATATTGTGTGTGTGTGTGTGTGTGTGTGTGTGTGTGTGTGTATCTTAAAGGAGGACATTTTATTTGTCTGGAGATCGTTTGCTTCTAAGAAGAGCAATATCCAAGTTAAGTATGCTTTGATAGTTCACTTGTCTTGGTCACAGCTCTGTTTCCAGTTCTAACCAAATCAGATTTTTGAAGTTAAATCTGACTCACTTTGGAGACAAAAATTCTTAATTTTATTGATATGCTATAGAATACTAGAGCCAGTGGAGTATACTTCAGTGACACATATATGAAGATTTAGAAATTTTTAAAGTAAATTACTAAGGAATTATACTCACCAGAAAATTTCTATGGTATGAAACAATTTAATTTATAATGGAAAATGATTATTTGATAATTAAGCTTGAGCTAAATTTGAATAATTTACATAAATAATCTAAAATTTCATATACAGAAAGAAAAAAGAGGGTTGAAAAGGCAAATCTTAGAAGCTTATCAGCTAAGTTTGAAGCTGAAAGTGATAGTTGCTGTAGAGGAGTAACTACACCTGAACCGAAGTCTTAGCATCAACTCTTTGAAAAAATTCAAAAAGCTTTATTAAGCACCTATGGTATGGTTTGGAAGCAGAAATTCAGAGAATGCTTGACATTTCCTTTTCAGCCCATTTTACTTATCAGAAAACTGGCCAAACAGGGTGAAATGACTTGCCCAGGATCACAAAGCTAGTAAAAGTCTAAGGCAGGATGTGAACTTAGGAAGATGAGTCTCCCTAACTCCAGGTGCAATACTCTATCAACTGCACCACCCCTCTGCCAAATGGGTGTCATAAAGAGTCAAACGAGTTTGAAAAAATGACTAAACTAAACCACAACAACAAAGTGACAAGGTAATTAAGCATCGCATAGTTAAGCTCAACTTAGCAGTAGAAGTTTCTGTTCAATACAAAAGTTAAGTTTGTTTTGGAACTTTTTTTGGAGAGTTATTAAGACAAAAAAGAGTATAACAAAAGTTGCAGTCTAGAATTGTGAGTGACTATGAGCATATGGCTTTTCTCATTCATGTGTTTCCATGACAAGCTTTTATAAATGTATTCCCATTCTTCTCCACCAATATCTAGTGCATTGGTAGGAAAGTATGAGTCAGATTTATGTGTGGACTAGTATATATTTCTTAATCCAACTTTTGCTCCAAACGCACACACGCACACACACACACACACACACACACATACACATACACACACACTTTAATATGTATACATATATGTGTAATTATATGAGTATTTCTAAAGTTGATATTTCTTTTGCCTTACTACTAAATAAAATATTTTTAAGATCTAAATGCAGAATTGTGATGAGTAGCTTGTTTTGTGTAAATGAAAGCATGAGACCTAAAGAGTGGATGTTTTCCACAAGCAGATTACCTGTTTCTCTGGGTAAATAGATATCTACCATTTTGAAAGCAAGCTGATAAGAATAAAGTGGCTGAGAGAATATGTGTCCATCAATCTATATAGTCCCACAGTTTGGGTGTCCATTTGATGCATACATTATATATATATATATAAATATATATAATGAATACCTTGTTCTATATGCATACTATATGTAAATAAATGGCATCTTTGTATGTAGAAAAACTAATGGAGTATTATATATTCAATCTATGTCAAATTTGTGGCATCATATAATGTTGCAGTTATATGAGAGATGATTTAATCCAATGACTCTAGGTGGGAAAACTGAGAGTACATCTCAAATTCTATCTTTTCTGGAAACTTTTGTTTCTTTTCTGAGGACTTTTCATTAAGATGACCTCAATACTCATATTGTTCCATATGTCAAGTTTGTTTTCCTCAACCTTCTCTACTTGATTCCTACATATCTTCTTAAATTCCAAGGTTAAGGGACTTGTACAAGTTCAAGATAAGTTAGAGAGAGATAAATTCAACAAAAAACAAAAAAAAATGAAAAGAAAAAACTAAGCAAATAATTTTCTTCTTATAGAAGTGATTTATGCTCAATTTGTTTATAATTTCCTAAGGAAAATATAGGCTAAATAGAAATTTCTGAAAAGTAATGGTAAATAAGAAATGTTTCTTTCTCTTTTTGAAATAATAGCTTTTTACATTCAAAATATATGCAAATATAGTTTTCAACATTCACCCTTGATATTGTAAGCTTTTCATTATGAAAATACCCGGCTTTTCTAGCCTTATCTCAGACAAAGCTTTCTTCCTATCCTTGTATATAACCTAAACATTCTGCCCTTTTTTACTTTACTTTTATTATTTTATCTGTGCCCATTTCATTATATTCTATCAAATCAAATTTAAATTCTTTCTCACCCATGAAGTATGTTCTGCTTAAAACTTCTGCCTTCTAACTCCTCGCCATAATTAATAACTTTTCCCCCTTTAGATCTCATGGACTACTTTTCTTATTCACTCTTGTATTCTTTTGGATTTTAATAAACTGAAGACTTGATGAGATTAGGGATCAAGTCTTGACTAACTCATGTATCAAGATTCAGCAATTCTGTACTTAGTTGAAGTGATTGAGTCAGAATATTCCATAAGGAATTTTTTCAAAAATTTAGTTTGTACAGAATATATGTTATCAGATGTTCAAATTCTTAAATATTCACATATGAAAATTTATAATTATAGTTCTTGTAGTCACTATTATAATGTAGCCTCAATGTGTGAAGACTGGCAATAGATCATACATATGGTAACTTAAGCTCAATAAGAATATTCAAATAATACAGACACCTCATTTAGATAAGGTAATAGCTATAATTGCCTTTTCAGTGAACACGTTGTCAAAATATAGTTATTCATCTAGATTATTTGAGGAGTACTGGACCTAAGACTTCTACTAATGTAGATATGCAACCCATTTTTAACTTAAAGATTTGCATTTTTATTTTCCTGTTTTTAGAGAGTTCTTAGGGGATACTGAGAGTTTAAGTGCTATGTTCTAGGATCACATAAACAGTCAGTCAGAGACCAGAAGAGAAATTAGGTCTTGAAATTTTTTTGTCTCCACTCTCTTACTACCTTAAATAACCAATCCTAGATTGAAAACTAGAGCAGAGCATTTAAAGGCAGTAAAAACAATATTCTCACTTGCCCATCTCAGTTAAATTTTGTACTAAAATAATTATTTTTTCCCTTTTGAAGTCAGAATTCTAAAGATAGAAAGTGAGTATTAGAATAAAAGAGCAAGATGTACTGCTGTTGAAATGAGGAGAAATAGAATTAATCATGATTAAGGAAGAATTAATATACTAAAGGTTTGTCCCATCATTCACAGACTATGTAGGGAATCACTAAGATATTTTGTGGATTTATTTTCACCAAATTTAATCAAAAAAGAAGCAATTATTCCTATCCCTCAAAAATGCTGACAGAACTTGGAAGTTTAAAAGTGACTAAGGTTGCAAAGAGATTTTAAGGGAAGGCAAATACTAATAATCAAAACAAAATTAACTCATTTTATGAATATGTTCTTTGTATTTTTAAAATACTTAATTTACATGTGTGGAATTTTAACAAAACAAAGTGAAAGACAGGAGGAAAATATTGTTTTGTGCTTTAGCAAAGAGTAATAAAGACAAAAGTGAAATGTTATGTAGACAAATGTTATTTTGTCTGCACAACAGAGATTTGGTCTGTCTTCTGAGGATGGGCAGTGTAGACAGTTTATTTAGGTACTCTGGGTAAAAAATAATAACCCCCCAAAACAATAACCCTTAACTTTAGTGAAATGAAACAATATTATTTTTGTTGTTTTTCAGTGGATTACCTGAAATTCAGTTCTCCTTAACTCATAAGCCTGATCAATGAGAGGAAAAACACAGGTAAAAACAAGAAAAACCTATTAAGTAGAAATATGTATACATCCCAAGAAAAAGTCATCATATTATTCTCAGAAATTCAGCTTTTCTATGTAACTATTATTTTGTAAAAAGGAGAAAGTATAAACCTAAAAAAAGTTGAGTTATTTGAGGAGTCAAATTGGAGTGTCAGACTCAGAACAAATTTACTAGTCCTAGAATCATATGATATTGTGGGGCCCAGGGTTTTATCTTGACTTCTACTATAATTGGAAAAATGATGACAACTATCTATAATATATTTCCTGATATTGGTAACTTTTCAAAAGTAAATTCTTTTTTTTTTTCCCTGAGGCACTTGGGGTTAAGTGACTTGCCCAGGGTCACACAGCTAGGAAGTGTTAAGTGTCTGAGACCAGATTTGAACTCAGGTCCTCCTGACTTCAGGGCTGGTGCTCTATCCACTGTGCCACCTAGCTGCCCCAAAGAGTAAATTCTTGTTAATAACTTGTTTATAGGCAGCTCGGTGGTGTACTGGTAGAGTACCAGCCCTGAAGTCAGGAGGACCCGAGTTCAAATGTGTCTTCAAACACTTAACACTTCCTAGCTGTGTGACACTGGGCAAGTCACTTAACCCCAATTGCCTCAGCAAAAAAATAAAAATAAATAAAAATAACTTGTTTATGCATTACTTGTTTTTCCCTATATCTTTCCACTTTCATCATCTGAGAGACACATATTTTAAAAACATAAGCATGGATAATTTGACAACATTGATCCTTGCATAGCCTTGTGTTTCAAATTATTTACTCCTTTTCCCCACCCATTAGCCATGTTAAAAATATGTTAGAGTCAACATGCATAAATATATTTGTACAATTCTCTTGCTAAACAAGAAAAATCAAATCAAAAAAAGAAAGTAAATGAGTAACAAAACAAAAGGCAAGCAAACAGCAACAAAAGAGTCAGAATGTTATGTTGTGATGCACATTTAGTTCCCACAGTCTTCTCTCAAGATGTAGATGGTTCTCTTCATCACAAGATCATTGAAACTGGCATCAATCATCTCATTGTTGGAAACAGTGAAGATGTTGCCATCTACAATGAACTCTTGGTTCTGCTCATTTCCCTTAGCATGAGTTCATGTAAGTCTCTCTAGGCCTTTCTAAAATCATTCTCCTGATCATTTCTTATAGAACAATAATATTCCACAACATTCATATACCATAACTTATTCAGCCATTCTCCAACTAATGAGCATCTACTCAGTTTCCAGTTTCTTGCCACTATAAAAAGGGCTGCCACAAACATTTGTGCATATATGGGTCCCTTTATTTTTTTTTAAGATATAGGCCCAATAGAAACACTGCTGGGTCAAAGGGTATGCACAGTTTGATAGTTTTTAGAACCTAGTTCTAAATTGCTTTCCAAAAGGGCTGGATCCTTTCACAACTCCACCAACAATGTATTAGTGTCCCAGTTTTCCCACATCCCCTCCAACATTTGTCCTTGTCTTTTCCTGTCATCTTAGCCAATCTGAGAGGTATGTAGTGGTATCTCAGAGTTGTCTTAATTTGCATTTATCTGATCAATAGTGATTTAGAGCACTTTCTCATATGATTAGAAATAGTTTTAATTTTTTCATCTGGAGGGGACAGAGCCGAGATGGTGGAGTGAAGACACACCTCTTTGTGACCTGCTCTGGCCTTCTCTCAAACTAACAGGAAATTAAGCCTCTGAATTGGTTCTGGAGTCAAAACGCCTCCAAATATTTGGAGTACAACACATTTCCAGCAAAAGTTACTTTTTTAAAAATTTTATTTATTATTAATACTTTTTATTTGCAAAACATATGTATGGGTAATTACTAAATATTAACCCTTACAAAGCTTTCTGTTACAAATTTTTCCCCCCTACTCCCCACCCCTCCCCTAGATAGCAGGATATCCACTACATGATAATTATGTTAGAATACTTAAGTCGAATATATGTATAGTTATTGCCACACATTTTTTTGTTCAGGAGAAATCGTATCTATAAGAGAGAATAATCCGATAAAGGAAATACAATGCAAGCAAACATCAATAGAGAACATGAAAATGTTATGTTGTGGTCCACACTTCACATCCCTATCTATGGGTGTATATGTCTCTCTTCACCGAACAATTGGAACTGGTTTGAAGCATTTCATTGTTGAAGAGAGTCATGTCCATTAGAACTGATCCTCATATAGTACTGTTGTTGCCGTGTACAACGATCTCCTGGTTCTGCTCATCTCACTCAGCATCAGTTCATGCAAGTCTTTCCAGGCCTCTCTGAAATCGTCCTGTTGGTCGTTTCTTACAGAGCAATAATATTCCATAACATTCATATACCATAATTTATTCATCCACTCTCCAATTGATGGGAATCTACTCAGTTTCCAGTTTCTAGCCACCACAAAAAGAGCTGCCACAAACATTCTTGCACATGTGGGGCCCTTTCCTTCTTTTATGATTTCTTTGGGATATAAGCCCAATAGAAACATTGCTGGGTCAAAGGGTATGCACAGTTTGATAACTTTTTGAGCATAGCTCCAAATTGCTCTCCAGAATGGTTGGATTCGTTCACAGCTCCATCAACAATGCATCAGTGTCCCAGTCTTCCCACATCCCCTCCAACATTAGTCGATATCTTTTCCTGTCATTTTAGACAATCTGACAGGTGTGTAGTGGTACCTCAGAGTTGTCTTAATTTGCATTTCTCTGATCAATAGTGATGTGGAGCACCTTTTCATATGACTAGAAATAGTTTTAATTTCATCATCTGAAAATTGTCTGTTCATATCCTTTGACCATTTATCAATTGGAGAATGGCTTGAATTTTTATAAATGTGAGACAATTCTCTATATATCTTAGAGATGAGACCTTCATCAGAACCCCCAAATGTAAAGATGATTTCCCAATTTGATGCTTCCCTCCTAATCTTGTCTGCATTAGTTTTGTTAGTACAGAAACTTTTTAACTTAATATAATCAAAATTATCTATCTGTTGTTCAATTAGGAGTTCCAGGTCTTCCCTGGACATAAATTTATTCCATCTCCACAGTCTGAGAGCTAAACTATCCCATGTTCCTCTAATTTGGTTATAACATCACTCTTTATATCTAGATGATGAACCCATTTGGATCTCATCTTGGTGTGCGGTGTTAGGTGTGGGTCCAGCCTTAGTTTCTTCCACACTAGTTTCCAATTATCCCAGCAGTTTTTGCTGAATAGTGAGTACTTATCCCAAAAGCCGGGGTCTTTGGGTTTATCAAACACTAAATTGCTAACGTTATTACCTAGCTTGTCCTGATATCCTATTCTATGCCACTGATC
>JAJPUD010007102.1:82693-101987 GCA_023553655.1 Myrmecobius fasciatus
TCAGTTATCTTTTTTAGCTCCTTTTGTAGCTGGCCAATTGAATTTCTGGATTCAATGCATTCTTTTTCCATTTTGCCAGTTTTATTTTTCAGTGAATTGTTGTCTTTTTCCAATTCACCAATTTTGTTTTTCAGTGAATTGTTGTCTTTTTCCAATTCACCAATTTTGTTTTTCAGTTCACCATTTTTATTTTCCAGTGAATTGGTGATTTTTTCCAATTCACCAATTTTGTTTTTCAGTGAACTGTTTTCTTTTTCCAATTCACCAGTCCTATTTTCCAGTTTTTGATATTTCTGTTGCCCTGATCTCAATTTATTTCCCCATTCTTCTTCTAGCTCTCTTTTGAGATTCTTAATGCACTCATCCAGGTAAGCCTTCTGAAAGGGAGACCAACTTAAGTCTGCCTTTGTGGCTTCATCTGGGATTGTTTTCATAATGTCAGGATCTGGGGACTGTTCTATTTTTTCTCCGTAAAAGCTTTCTATGGTGAGAGCTCTCTTCTGCTTCTTGCTCATGATTTAAAGTTGAGATATTGGTCAAAAGCCGAGAAAACTGCAACAATTTATATTTGCCCTGGGGCAGTTTGCCGAGTTGACTTCCGGTCTGAGGCTGGTCGGGCTAGATTCGCACCAGGACCACGTTTTCAGCTGTTCTCGATCCACCCCCTTCCAAAGGCAGATCTGCCAAAGCACCTGCCCGCAAGCAGAGCAAAGTGGCCCAGGCGTCTCCCAGGGGCTTCCTGGGTGCCCAAAATCCGCCCCTCTATCGCAGCCCTGACTTCCGCCCTGGCTGGAGTCCGATCGCGACCAGAGGCCGATTTCCCCTGAGGCTAACCTTCTCCGGAGTTCTTTCAAGGTAGATCTTTTATAGAGGTGCGTTGTAGTCCAAATGCTTGGCGAGGACCTCACTCAGAAACCAGTTTTAAGGCTTACTATGTCTGGGTTTGAGGGAATGTCGGAGGGAGTTCACAGAGAAAGCTGTCCGCAGTTCGCCATCTTGGCTCCGCCCCCGGAAGTCAAATTTTTTGTTCAGATCTGGTCTTTTCATTAGAAATAGGTGAAATTCTCCTGTATCATTAAATGACCATCTTCTTCCCTGGAAGATGATGCTCATTCTAGCTGGATAGCTTATTCTTGGCCGTAATCCAAGTTCTTTTGCCTTTCAGAATATCTGATTCCAGGCCCTTCTATCCTTCAGTGTGGAAGCTGACAGTTTCTGTGTAATTCTAATGACAGTTCCTCAGTATTTGAACTGTTTTTTTCTAGCAGCTTGTAATATTTTTTCCTTGGTGTGATAGTCCTGAAATTTGGCCACGATATTCCTTGGGGTTTTAATTTTGGGGTCTTTTTCAGGAGGTGATCAGTGGATTCTTTCAATACCAACTTTGCCTTCTGATTCTAAAACATCAGGGCAATTCTCTTTCATGATTTCCTGGAAGATAGCATCAAGGTTCTTTTTTTCATCGCGACTTTCAGGGAGTCCAATAATTCTTAGATTGTCTCTCCTGGATCTGTTTTCCAAGTCAGTTGTTTTTCCTAGGAGATATTTCATATTTTCTTCTATTTTTTCATTTTTTTGTTTTTGTTTGACTGATTCTTGAAGTCTTATTGAGTCATTCATTTCAAATTGTTCAATTTTAATTTTTAAGGTATTATTTCCTTCAGTTATCTTTTTTAGCTCCTTTTGTAACTGGCCAATTGAATTTTTTGGTTCATTGCATTCTTTTTCCATTTTGCCAATTTTATTTTTCAGTGAATTGTTGTCTTTTTCCAATTCACTATTTTTATTTTCTAGTGAGTTGGTGACTTTTTCCAATTCACCAATTTTGTTTTTCAGTGAATTGTTGTCTTTTTCCAATTCACTATTTTTATTTTCCAGTGAGTTGGCGACTTTTTCCAATTCACCAGAATTATTTTCCAGTTTTCACATCTCTGTTGCAGGGCGATGTTTCCTTCTTGCACTGCTCTCAGTTTATTTCCCCAGTCTTCTTCTAGCTCTCTTTTGAGATTCTTTATGCAATCTTCCAGGTAAGCCTTCTGAAAGGGAGAACAGCTTAAGTCCACCTTTGTGGCTTTATCTGGGATTGTTTTCAGAATCTCAGGATCTGGGGACTGCTCTAGTTTCTCTCTGTAAAAGCTGTCTATGGTGAGAGCTCTCTTCTTCTTGCTCATGATGTTTAGCTGAGGTATCAGTCACCAGCAGGGAATTCTGCAGCCTCAGCAGCAGCAGCGGCAGCAGTGGCAGCAGCAGCAGACGGGATTTCAATTTGCCCTGGGGCAGTTTGCTGAGTTGACTTCGGGTCTGGGGCTGATCTGGCTAGATCCACACTAGGACCAACCACACTTTCAGCTGCTCTCAATCTACCCTTTATCAAAGGTAGACCTGCCAAAGCACCTGCCCGCAAGCAGAGCAAAGTAACCCAAGGGTCTCCCAGGGACTTCCTGGCAGCCTAAAATCTTCTGGTCCATCCCAGCCCCAGACTTGCACCCCGGCTGCACACTGGTGTCTGAGCGCCGGGAGCTGCTCAATCCCCTGCCCGTCTAAAACTGACCTCAGAAGTTCTTTCAAAGTAGATATTTGATAGAAGTGCATTGTAGTCCAAGTGTTTGGTGAAGCCCTCACTCCAGAACCGGTTCAGAGGCTCAGTTTGTCTGTGTCTGAGGGAAGGTCTCAGGAGCTTACAGAGAACGCTGTCTGCAGTTCGCCATCTTGGCTCCGCCCCCTCCAAAAGTTACTTTGAAAGAGCTCTGTAGCAGGTCTCTTTCACTCGGGCAGGGGGTCAGGCAGTTTGCCGAGCTCAGACACAGCTATGGGAGACCAGGGTAGGCAGCCAGGGCCAGACTAAGCTTGGCAGGTTCTAAGCAATTAGGAAGTCTATCTGAGGCTCCTGGGACACTCTGCACTGATTGCAGGCAGTGCTTTGGCAGATCTGTCTTTTGTAAATGGTAGATTGTGAACTGCAGATAACCCCACATTTAGGCCTGATTGCCCAGCACCAGAAGTCAATCAGCAGAACTGCCCCAGGGCAAATTAATGCAGCGGGTCTCTTCTCTGTTTTAAACAGACCTCAAGCTTTAAAAACTGAGTAAGAAACAGAAAAGAACTCTCACCAGAGACAGCTTTTATAGAGAGAAAGAAGGGCAGACCGAAATCCTGAGGTTCCTAAAGGTAAAGCAACTCCAGAAGAAGCCACAAAGGGAGACATGAGCTGGTTTCCATTTCACAAGGCTTTCCTGGAAGATTGCTTAAGAGTCTCAAAAGAGAGTTAGATGAAAAATGGGGAAATGAAATGAGATCATTTCAAGAAGGAATGGAAAAAATACATAATGCTCTAAAAAAAGAGATATGAAAAAGACACCAATTCACTGAAAAACAAAATTGGTGAAATGGAAAAAGTATGCAATGAACAAAATGACCAGTTACCAAAGGAGCTAAAAAAGGTAATTGAAGAAAATGATGCATTCAAAATTAGAAGTGGACAAATGGAAGTGAATGACTCAATAAGATTTCAAGAATCTATCAAACAAAAACAAAAAAATGAAAAAATAGAAGAAAATATGAAATATCTCCTAGGAAAAACAACTGACTTGGAAAATAGATCTAGGAGAGATAATCTAAGGATTATTGGACTTCCTGAAAGCAATGATGAAAAAAAAGAATCTAGACACTATCTTCCAGGAAATCATGAAAGAAAAATGCCCTGATGTTTTAGAATCAGAAGGCAAAATCACCATCGAAAGAATTCACTGATCACCTCTCCAAAATTTAATCCCCAAAGATATCATGGATAAATTTCAGGACTATCGCACAAAAGAAAAGATATTGCAAGCAGCTGGAAAGAATAACAAAGAAATGTAATTAGATCTGTCAGCTTCCACATTAAAAGATCAAAGGGCCTGGAATCAGATATTCCAAAAGGCAAAAGAACTTGGATTACAGCCAAGAATAAGCTAGCCAGCTAGAATGAGCATTATCCTCCAGGGAAGAAGGTGGTCATTTAATGATATAGATGAATTTCACCTGTTTCTAACGAAAAGACCAGATTTGAACAAAAATTTTGACCTCCAAACATAGAACTCAAGAGAAGCATAAAAAGGGAAAAAGAAAAGAACTCTTGAGAACTATATCTCTACTATGGGTGTACTTAAAGAATGGCAGTATAATTTGATATTACTTTGATAACATGAAAAAGAAACTAGAGGTGGAAGGGCTATCATACTGGGAAAAAGAGGGAAAAGGAGATAAATAAGGTTAACAAAAAGAAGGTAAAAATCAGGTAAAACCTCATGAAGAGGCAAAGAAAACCTAATATAATTGAGGGAAAGAAGGGAGAGGGATGAGCATTGTGTAAATCTTACTCTCATCAGATTGGACTCTAAAAGAGTAAATCAAACACATTTGGTTTCATAGAGAAACTTGTCCCTCCTTATAGGGAAGTGAGAGGAAAAGGAGGAAAAGAAAGGGATAGACTAATAG
Organism: Myrmecobius fasciatus; assembly: GCA_023553655.1. Taxonomy (NCBI): domain Eukaryota; kingdom Metazoa; phylum Chordata; class Mammalia; order Dasyuromorphia; family Myrmecobiidae; genus Myrmecobius; species Myrmecobius fasciatus. The sequence continues at coordinate 87,170 of JAJPUD010007102.1, forward strand.
AAGGGAAAATAGAAGAATTAGGGGAAAGGTGCAAAAAAGGGGGAGGGGGTCTAAAAGGGGAGGACTATGTGGAGGAAGTGGTCATCGAAAACAAAAAGAAAAAATGCAAAATACTGGGGAGGGGGAAAGGGAGAAAGGGGAAAGGAAAGAAAAAAACATAACTTGGGTAAATAAGATGACAGGAAATACAAAATTAGTTATTTTACCTGTGAATGTGAATGGGATGAACTCTCCCATAAAACAGAAACAGATAGCTGGATTAAAACCCAGAATCCAACAATATGTTGTTTACAAGAAACACATCTAAAGCATAGAGACACATCCAGGGTGAAGGTAAAGGGCAGAATTTTTATGCTTCAGATGAACAAAAAAAAAGAAGGGGTAGAAATCCTGATCTCAGATCTAGTAAAAGCAAAGATAGATGTAATTAAAAGAGATGAGGAATGAAAGTATATTTTACTAAAGGGTACCATAGCTAATGGAGCAATATTGATACTAAACATATATGCAACAAGTGGTATAGCATCCAAATTCCTAGAGAAGTTAAGAGAGATGCATGAAGAAATAGATAGCAAAACTATACTAGTGGGGGATCTCAACCTTGCTCTCTCTGAATTAGATAAATCAAACCACAAAACAAATAAGAAAGAAGTTAAGGAGGTAAAGAAAATGTTAGAAAAGTTAGGTATGATAGATCTTTGGATAAAATTGAATGGAGACAGTAGGGAGTTTACTTTTTTCTCTGTGGTTCATGGAACTTATAAAAAATTGAGCATGTGTTAGGGCATAAAAACCTCAAAATCAAATGGAGAAAGGCAGAAATAGTAAATGCATCTTTTTCAGATCATGATGCAATAAAAATCCCATGCAATATAAGGCCAGGAGAAAATAAACCAATAGTTAATTGGAAATTAAATAATCCAATCATAAAGAATGAATGGGTGAAAGAGCAAATCATAGACACAATCAATAATTTCATCCAGGAGAATGACAATAATGAGACAACATACAAAAATTTGTGGGATATGGCCATAGCAGTTATAAGGGATAATTTTATATCTGTAGATGCTTACTTGCATAAAATAGAGAAAGAGAAGATCAATGAATTGGGTTTACTATTAAAAAAATAACTAGAAAAAGAACAAATTAAAAACCCTAAATTAAATAACAAATTGGAAATTCTGAAAATAAAAGGGGAGATCAATAAAATTGAAAATAAGAAAACTATTGAATTAATAAATAAAACTAAATGTTGGTTTTATAAAAAAAACCACAACAAAATAGATAAGCCTTTAGTTAATTTGATTAGAATAAAGAGGAAAATCAAATTATTAGTCTCAAAAATGAGAAGGGAGAACTTTCCTCCAATGAAGAGGAAATTAGAGTGATATTTAGAAGATACTTTTCCCAACTTTATGCCAATAAGTTTCATAATCTAAGTGAAATGGAAGAAAATCTACAAAAATATAGACTGCCCAGGTTAACAGAAGAGGAAATAAATTATTTAAATAGCCCCATTTTAGAAAAAGAAATAGAACAAGCTATTAATCTACTCCGTAAGAAAAAAATCTCCAGGGCCAGGAGGATTTACATGTGAATTCTACCAAACATTCAAAGAACAATTAATTCAAATACCATATAAACTATTTTAAAAAATAGGGAAAGAAAGTGTACTACCAAATTCCTTTTATGATACAGATATGGTACCGATGGCTAAACCAGGTAAGGTGAAAACAGAGAAAGAAAATTATAGACCAATTTCCCTATTCCAATATTCCCTAACTGAATATTGATACAAAAATCCTAAATAAGATATTAGCAATAAGATTACATAAAGCCATCCCCAAGATAATATACTATGATCAAGTAGGATTTATACCAAGGATGCAGGGCTGGTTCAATATTAGGAAAACCATCAGCAGAATCTGTTCTATTAATAACCAAACTAACAAAAATCTCATGATTATCTCAATAGATGCAGAAAAAGCATTTGATAAAATCCAACACCCATTCTTATTAAAAACATTAGAGAGTATAGGAATAAATGGGATTTTCCTTAAAATGAATACTGAAGAGTAATAGTGATAGTGGATAGATAGCCTTGTTTCACTCCTGATTTTATTAGGAATGTTTCTAGTTTGTCCATATTATGTATGATGTTTGCTGATGGTTTTAAATAGATGCTACTGATCATTTTAAGGAAAATTCCATTTATTCCTATAATCTCTCCTGTTTTTAATCGGAATGAGTGCTAGATTTTATCAAATGCTTTTTATGCATCAATTGAGATAATCATATGATTCTTGTTTGTTTGGTTATTGATATTGAACCAACACTGAATTCCTGGTATAAATCCTACTTGGTCATAGTGTATTATTGCAAGGATGACTTTCTGTAATTTCATTGCTAATATTTTGTTTAATATTTTTGCATCAATATTCATTAGGGAAATTGGTCTATAATTTTCTTTCTCTGTTTTCACTTTCCCTGGTTTAGCTATTAGCATCCTATCTGTGTCATAAAAGGAATTTGGTAGGACTTCTTTTGCCCTATTTTTTCAAATAGTTTATAGAGTATTGGAATTAATTGTTCTTTGAATATTTTGTAGAATTTACATGTAAATCCATCTGGCTCTGGAGATTTTTTCTTAGGGAGTTGATTAATAGCTTGTTCTATTTCTTTTTCTAAAATGGGACTATTTAAATAACTTATTTCCTTTTCTGTTAATCTGGGAATTCTCTATTTTTGCAGATATTCCTCCATTTCATTTAGGTTATCAAATTTATTGGCATAAACTTGGGCAAAGTAACTCCTAATTATTTCTGTAATTTCTTCTTCATTGGAGGAAAGTTCTTCCTTTTCATTTTTGACACTAACAATTTGATTTTCTTCTTTCCTTTTTCTAATCAAATTACTAAAGGTTTATCTGTTTTAGTTTTTTTCATTAAATCAACTCTTAGTTTTATTTATTAATTCAATAGTTTTCTTATTTTCAATTTTATTAATCTCCCCTTTTATTTTCAGAATTTCAAATTTGGTATTTAATTGAGGGTTTTTAATTTGTTCTTTTTCTAACTTTTTACTTGTAACATTTCATTGATCTTCTCTTTCTCTTTTATGCAAATAAGCACCTAGAGATATAAAATTTCCCCTTATAACCACCTTGGGATTACACATTTTGATATGTTGTCTCATTGTTGTCATTCTCTTGGCTGAAATTATTGATTGTGTCTATGATTTGCTGTTTCAGCTATTCATTCTTTAGAATTAGATTATTTAATTTCCAATTAACTTTTGGTCTATTTTCTCCTGGCCTTATATTGCATGTGATTTTTATTGCATCATGATCTGAAAAAATCCATTTAGTATTGCTCTCTTTTTCCATTTGGTTTTCCAGGTTTTTAAAGCCCTAACATATACTCATTTTTTTAAAGTTCCATAAACTGCTGAGAAAAAAGTAAACTCCTTTCTCTCTCCATTCTATTTTCTCCAAAGATCTATCATACCTAACTTTTATAACATTTTGCTTACCTCCTTAACTTCTTTCTTATTTCTTTTATGGTTGAATTTATCTAGTTCTGAGAGAACAAGTTTGAGATTCCCACTAGTATAGTTTTGCTATCTATTTCTTCTTGCATCTCTCAACTTCTTATCTAGGAATTTAGATGCTATGCCACTTAATGCATATATGATTAATATTGATATTGCTTCATTAGCTATGGTACCCTTTAGTAAAATATAGTTTTCTTCCTTATCTCTTTTAATTAGGTCTATCTTTGCTTTTGCTAGATCTGAGATCAGGATTTCTAACCCTGCTTTTTTTTTTTTTTTTTTTTACTTCATTTGAAGCATAATAGTTTCTGCTCTAGACCTTTACCTTCACTCTTTATATTTCGCTATGCTTTAAATGTGTTCTTTATAAACAACATATTTTAGTATTCTGGCTTTTAGTCCATTCTGCTATCTGGTTCTGTTTTATGGGAGAGTTCATCCCATTCACATTCACAGTTAAAATAACTAATTCTATATTTCCTGCCATCTTATTTACCTAAGTTCTGCTTTTCTCTTTCTTTTCACCCTTTCCTCCTCCCCTGTATTTTGCTTTTGATGACCAGCTCTCTCGACCAGCCCTTCTTTTTATAGCCCCTCCTCCGTTTTTACACCTTTTCCCTAATACTTCTGTTTTCCCTTCCATTAGTCTTTCTCTTTCTTTCCCCCTTTCCCCTCCCACTTCCCTATAAGGTGAGACAAATTTCTCTGTGAAACCAAATATGGCTGATATTCTCTCTTAGAGCTAAATCTGATGAGAGTAAGATTCACACACAATGCACACCTGCTCTCTTCTTTCTTTCAATTATAATAGCTTTTCTTTGCCTCTTCATGAGATGCAATTTCCCTTATTTTAACATCCTTTTCCTTCTTTTTCCATATCTAGTTTCTTTTTTTCATATTATCATAATAAAATCAAATTACACCCATAACAGAAATATAGTTGTGAAGAGTTCTTTCCTTTTTACCTTTTTATGCTTCTCTTGAGTTCTATGTTTGGAGGTCAAATTTTTTGATCAGTTCTGGTCTTTTCATTAGAAATAGGTGAAAATTACCTATATCACTGAATCTCCATCTTCTTCCCTGAAAGATAATGCTCATTTTATCTGAATAGCTTATTCTTGGCTGTAATATAAGTTCCATTTCCTTTCAGAATATCAGATTCCAAGTCCTTCCATTCTTTAAGGTGGAAGCTGCTAGGTTTTGAGAATCCTAATTTTGGCTCCTCAATATTTACATTTCTTCTTTTTGGCTTCTTGCTATATCTTTTCCTTGATGCCATATTTCTGAAATTTAGCTGCAATATTCTTTGGAGATTTAATTTTGGGGTCTGTTTTAGGAGGTGATTGGTGAATTCTTTCAATGGCTTTTACCTTCTGATTCTAAAATATCATAGCAGTTTTCTTTTATGATTTCCTCTAAGATAATGTCTAGGTTCTTTTTTTCATTATGGTTTTCAAGAAATACAATAATCCTTAGGTTGCCTTTCCTAGGTCTATTTTTCAAGTTAGTTTTTTTTTCCTAGGAGGTATTTCATATTTTCTTCTATTTTTTTTTCATTTTTTTGTTTTTGTTTGACTGATTCTTGTAGTCTTATTGTCATTCACTTCCATTTGTTCAATTCTAAATTTTAATGTATTATTTTCTTCAGTTACTTTTTAAAGCTCTTTTTGTAATTGGTCAATTGAATTTTTTGTTCATTGCGTTCTTTTTCCATTTCACTAATTTTGTTTTTCAGTGAATTGTGATGTTTTTCATATCTCTTTTGTAGGACATTATATGCTCTTTCCATTGCTTCTTGCAATGATCTCATTTCCTTTCCCCATTTTTCTTCTAATTCTCTTTTAATATCCTTTAGCAATCTTCCAAGAAAGCCTTTTGAAATGGGGACCAGCTCACATCTCCTTTTGGGGCTTCATCTGGAGTTGCTTTGCCTTTAGGAACCTCAGGATTTAAGGTTTGTTCTTCTCTCTCTCCAGAAAAACTGTCTATGATGAGAGGTTTTTGTTTGTTTGTTTGTTTATTCATTTTTAAGACTTGAGGTGTGTTCAATGCAAAGGAGGGACAGTTCTTTTAATTTACCCTGGGGCAGTTCTGCTGATTGAATTATGGTGCTTGTTAATGGTGGCTAGGCCTGACATTCTACTGGGGCTCTGTGGTTTACAATTTGCTTTTTGTAGAAAAGTCTGACAAACCACCTGTAGGCAATCAGGACAGAGTAGTTTAAGAGACTCATAGAAGATTCCCAGGTGCATGGAAGCTGCAACATTCTTTCCAGCTCCTTCCATCAGTCTCCCTGTGCTGCAGTATGTGCTCAGCAAACTGTCCCCCTGCCTGTTTGAAACAGACATGTTCTGAAATTCTTCCAAGTATCTTCTTCTGGGAATGTTTTGTACTCCAAATATTTGTGAGTTCTTTGTATCCAAAACCAGTTTAGAGGCTTAATCTGCTGTTGGTCTGAGAGAAGATCAGAGGAGGTCACAGAAAGTCGTGTCTGCTCTCCACCATCTTGGCTCCATCCCCCCCATATTATTTTATTATGTGTTCTTTTCTGTTTTTATAGTAACTGTATATTTGATTTTTTTTGGCTCTGTTTGCTTCATTTTACATTCATTCATGTTTTTCTATGCTTCTCTCTATACCATGATAATTACTTTTATAGCAGAGTAGTATTACATTATATTCATGTATTATAATTTATCTAGCAGTTCCCTAAACAGTAGTCATCCCCTTTCTTTCCAGTTCTTTGCTATTACACACACAGAAACACACACACATACATACACACACATACACACTTCCTTGTTCTTTATCAGGACTTTCTTCTCATTAATGACCAATTCGGAGTATATCAATAAAATAGAAATACAGAAATAAATATAGAAAATAATCTATAAATAAAATCACTGGGTCAAAAGAGACATTTTAGTCACTTTATTTGCATGATTGAAAATTATTTTCATAATAGCTATGTTAAATCACAGTTCCACCAATAATGTATGAGTACAACTATCTTATTAAAGCCCCTCAGACACTGACAATCCCCCATCTTTCATTGTCTTTGCCAATTTGCTTTATGTTAGGTAAAACTTCAGGGTGTTTTGATCCACATCTCTCTTCCTCTTTTCTCAAAAGGATTATTAATTATTAATCACATATATATGTATATGTATACGCATATATCCATGTTTGTGTGCATATATGTCTATTCCTTGATCATCTATCTACTGAGGAATGCCTTTTTGCTCTGCATATGAATTTTTTATGTTAGCTGTTGATATATCTAGGTTATCAAAATCTTAGCCAAAAAATTTGATACAAATATGTTTTCCACATTCAATAACTTCCCTTTTTATCATAATTGCAAAAGTTTTCTTTGTGCAGTAGTTTTTCAGTTTCATGGAATCAAAATTATTCATTGTATCTTTTGTAACTACCTTTCTTTTGTAATTTGTCTCATAAAGAAGTCTGGTAAAGTGCTTTCTTGTCCTTTTGACACAGTTCTATTTCATTTTCTGAAACTGGAATATTTAAGATATCTGGTTTTTTTTGTTGTTTGTTTTTGTTTTTGTGAAAGTGGATATTTTATATTTTTGAAGATACTCCTTTCCTTTTTATTATTAGTTCTGTCAGTATGTAACTTTACACAGTAAGTTCTGCTAATGCCTTTATTCCTTTTGACTTTTTATGATTTCACATTGTTCATTTTACCTTATTAATTTTATTTTTCTGTCCTCAAATCCGGTTGGCTAAAAGTTTATCAATTTTGTTAGTCCTAATTTTGTGGACAAATTCTATGGTTCTTTTGATTTCTCATTTACATATTGGTCCTTTAATTTTCAACTGTCTCATATTTTTTGCTTATTTTAGCTTTATTTTTCATCTTTCCATTTTTTAAAATTTACATTCAGTTTATAATCTTATTTTCTATTTTAATAATTTATGTTTTGGGGATATAATTTTCATAATGAGGACTCGTTGTATCCCATGTGTACTTCTGTTTTTCTATAACTCCCTGTCCTCTGTAAGGGTATGGACAAAGTTAATATCTACAGTTTGTTTCTCCGGAATGTTAGGATGAGTTTAGAGGTAGGATTTACTGAGGGATAGTACTGCAGCAGCAAAGAAATTGTTGGATGCATCCTAGAGTACATACTAGTAGTTTGGCTTGTGCTGCTCTGCCAGAATGTAGAGGGTTATGGAGAAGAGAATAATGAGTGAGTAAATTAGTGATTAATGTTCTCAGATTAATTAATTCATTGTTCTATTACCTTTTTAGTTTTCTTGGTGTATTGAAATGTGAAGCTATATGTAACTGTTGTATCTCTGATGTAGTCCCTGTTTGGGGTAATATCTGAGGGATTTATGTGATTAGGAAAAATATCTACTCCTCCATCTTGTTGGTTACCTGAGTCTATATTTATATTCCCCATTAATAACTTCAATAAACTTCTATTTTATCACTTTGCACATTGAGTGTTATTTTTTCTCTTGTAGCTAATGAACTTTCTATGGATTTCTGATATTCTTCCTCATATAAAGATAGAAATGTTTTCCATATTCTCTTAAAATTCATTTTTCATATAGCTAAAGTTATTATCTCTTTAATTTGTATCCTTCATTCCAAATAAGTTACAAACTCTCCTCCTTTGAAATAAATGATAAATTGCAAAGCATGGTGTTTGTTTCATCATAATTGTGATCCTTGTTGTTGCTATATTTTTTACAATGACTCATATTTTACCATATAAAAACACTGAGGGCACAAAGACAACTATGAATTAGTCCCTGTCTTCAAAATAATGGACACAGAAAATTAAACATCATTATCCTTCAAGCCTTCCTCCTGTGGCTTAGCTAAATGGATAAAGAAAAATGATAAATATTGACCAATTTATATTTGATTATATGAAAAACTTTTTGCTTCAAATGTCTTCACTTAGAGACATGTAAAAGCAACCAAGGGTATTCCTCCTCTTTCATAGGACCCAACTTTTATGATAAATGAAAACAGATAAGTAAAATGAATCACCAAAGTTACCAAGTCCATAGCATATACCACATTCAGAAAATATATTTCCCTAATGGTTGACTAACAAGAGAAGGACATTTTTCATTATTCATTCTCTAAAACCTATATTTGTCCTTATTCTTTAGAAGAATATCTCTGGTAAGAATCCCCTTAGTCTGACCAATATTAGCATTAAGATAAAAGAAAGGTGAAAGGGAAAACATTTCATGTTTTAGTGTTTATAGGCAATCTCATTCATTCCTTGGTCCTTTAAGTACTAGTTCAGTTTCAGTCATTGTAGCTATATCTGCTTCTCTCTTTGTTCTTCTACCACTTCTTGTCCATCCCTCAAATTCTTTCAATAGAAACAGGGAATTAAAAAAAAATTGCAGTTTCTATCAGTCTCTATTGTAGGCATCTATTTCCCACTTTTCAAGTACATTAGCTCCACGGACACAGTTATACATTGGTACATTTAATTGTCTTCATTGAAGTGTTTACGTGGTTAAATATCAAAGTAGTATTCGAGGGCAATCAAAGTTTCTGAACATTATATTAAAAACTTGCTCCTGTATATTGCTTATGTTCCATACTCAGTACTTTTGAATATGCAATTGTGAGAAACAAAAGTTTTGCTTGTAGCAACATTGGTGAGGGGCTGAAATCATGACATCATCTTAAGAAGAGTACCTGCAGAATTGTTAGAGAGAAATTTCATTATACAAATGAAAAAAAATTAATTGCAAAGCACTTCACAAGAATAAAATGTCTTGATAGATATTTAATAATAATATTCTTAAATTGAAATGAAATTTGCAACACCATAAAAATATCAAACTTTAGCACCACAGGTAAAATGCATTATTATTTTTCTTGGTTGCTTAGGGAAATAATAACACAGTAGATGCTTTAATAGTTTATGGAAATTAAATTGTTTTGTGCTTGTCTAAAATACTTGCTTAATAGTATTTACTTGGGAAGTACTGCTGTCTAATCTATTCAGGGATAAATGCACCTTTACCTCTCAAGTCATAATATAAAGCAATAAATTGAAGAAGACCTATTATCATTTCTCATGTCTTTTCAATTCTATCACATACATCACATAGTGAGTTCCTGCAGTTTTGGTGCTATGGATTCAATACAAACTTACTTGTAATCCACTTTTCCCCCTGGTGGACAGTCTCATTCCAGTGAGTAACAAGAGAATTTTGAACTGTTCACCTTTTTAAGATGGCTGAGCTTTATTTTTTTTTTCTTTCTTTCAGAACCTCAGGCAACTGGATAATAAATTATGGCAGAGAGAATTGGATTTGTTCATAAAATGAGCATTGCTTAGCAAGTTTCTTTCCAATTGCAGAATCCCAGGATATGTTTGTTCCATTTCCTTATTCAACTTATTCAACAATATCAAGGTCATGATAAGACCAACAACCAATTACAACAGAGCAGAAAATGGCTAATACAATTTGTCAGTTACCATGTTAACTTTGAGTAATATAGCTAGAGAATTAGCTATGCTGAAACTAAATGGATTAAATGAACTGGATGATAGAACTGAATTGAAATTGCCTAAACCCTTCCTGTGTCATTATTTTTGAGGTCATACTGTGGGACCATATGGTAATCCTTTTAACTTCTCACTAACTTTGATGGAGGGCCACAACAGATCTTCTTCAGATGGAGAATTCATCTTCATCAAAGTGTCTGAGTGGAATTCTAGGATATATCATACACATACATGAAGACAATATCAGTTTCATAAGATGAAAATTGAAATAATTGGATTAAATCATCTCCAAATCTTTTAAAATTTAAAACTATGAGTCTATTTAATTGTATTTTTATGGTTCTCATCTTATTTCTCTAGTGGTTTCTTCTCTTTCTCTTTTGCTGTCTTCTTATTTTATTACTTCTTGACCATGAGTGTTTCCTTTATTATTGCTGGGTGGAAACTACCCAAATCTGTGTCACCCCAAATCTCTAAAGTTCCAGTCTCACATTTGATCCCTCCCAGGATTTCAAAATTAGTAAGTATAAAGCCACACTTCTGTTTCTTCAAAAAAACCTTGCTCCTCTCCTCTAATTTTTCTATTTCTTTTAATCATGTTACTATTTTTACAGTCACCCAAGCTCAAAACCTTAGATTCATCTTTGATAGTTTCTTTTTCTCTACCCTATGTCCAATGAGTATTTCTGTTCCAATCAATCCTATATTAAATCAAGTTGACAAGCACAAGCTGTGCCTAATTCATGTTACTCAAAAACTTTTGATGGTTCCTAATTTCTAACACATAAAACAAAGAGTTCCGAATAGTAGGATTCAAAGTTTTTCATAATTTAAATTTAGTCCCCATTTCCATTTAGCTTAATCTATATTCAATATCATATAGTCTATTAAATTGATTCTATTCTAGCCAAATTGATTATTCTAGTCATCCTAGCCACACTTAACTGTCTCGTGTTCTGATCCTGTCTTTTCTCATCTTTATCCTCACAAATGCTGCCCACATATCTGGGATATCCTCTTCTTTCTACTTCCAATCAATTACTTGATATTCTAAGTCCCAAAGCAATGTACCATTTCTTCCATGAAAATTTCTCTGATTTCCCAGATAAAAATAATAATTCTTCAAATTCCTCATAGAATTTGTCTCAACTTTTTTATTTGATATCTTCTGTCTTATATTTGTATACATGATGCTTCTTAATTGAAAACACTTGAAACGAAATTATTCATATGATCTTTATATAGATGGTGCCTAGCAATTACAATGCACATATCTATATCTATATCTATATATATACATATACACACATTCCACATATACATATATAATATATGTATATACATACATATATATCATATAAGGTGCTCGATACATTTTCACTGAATTATTTTATTCAATCAAATAGAATTAAAAAAATCTAGGTCCAAATTTTAATCAGGAATAGATGAGAATTAGAAAGAGGTATTCAAGGAGAACTTCAAGTTTAAAGATATAAATCTAGGAGTCTCCACTAAATTTTGTTATAGGCTATCAGGAAGACATACTTTTGTGTGTGTGTAAGGGGTACAGTAGAAATAAAAACAAAAATGTAACAACCAAAACAAGATCCCAGGGTCCTAAAACACAGGAAGTCAGAAGGATGAGGAAACTTTGGAGCTTAAGTGTTTGGCTGAATATCAATACTATGTAATAAATGTGCTCTGACTTTTCAAGACGATTTTAGCTATCTAGGATATACTCACCAATGAGTATGATTTGACATTTATACTTTGGAGAGTACAAATAACAAGATGCTAGATGGTACAGGGGAATATTGTAGAGTCAACAATATTGAATTTGAGTCAGGAAGATCTGAATTTGTATCTTTTTTCAGATAGTTGCTAGCAGTATAAACTGTGGAGAAGCCATTTAACCTCTCCCCACCTTAGTTTCTACATCTGTAAAATGAGTTAGTTGGACTTAATTGCTTATAAGGTCCTTTTAGATCTTTAGTGCTATGATCTTGTAATTTCATCATTATATAAAGAACAAGAAAACAAATCATTGAGTTAAATTTGTCTGTTTAGTAAATGATTACATTTATTTGTGCATTAGAAAAACCACCCATCAATTTGATAATACAATATTTAGGATTAACAACTCTGTTGTTACAAATTAGTCATCAATGCAGAATGTAATTTCAGAATGAAAATAGAAAATTTTCTTTCATGATTCTGAAATCATGTGCCTGTGATAGTCTGATGTGGGAGAGGGAAAGACCTATTAGATTAGCTTTGGATAGATTCCCAAAGAAATGATGTGGGGAGAAGGGGTTTCACAATTCAAGCTTACACTAGGTCTTGAAAAAAAGGATACTCAGCCACTGGATGAGGGCCCAAGTGAGAACTGCTAAAGAATTTTCCATTCTCAAGGCACCATAGAGGCTGGGAAGTTCCTAGTCTTTGAGTCTGGCACTGGAAAATGTGGCCAAACAGCATATTTGAAACCACAGTGCAAAATAACGGGCTGTGTGATTATAGCACTTACTTATTGGATACCCATGTCTCAATGGGTTGAAAGTGTTTTCAGGAACCAACAGTACTCCTGTTTTAGCAAGTGAAAACATTCTGAGGAAAAATACTGACAGTCAACCTCAAAAGTACATTGAACAGCTCATGGAGAAATTCTCATTCCTTTTACCCCAAAGTGAATGACACCTAGAGGGAGTTCTAGTATATCTCTCAGGTTTACTGAAAACCCAAGGCATTTAATTTTTCATTACTTAATGAAGGACTTTACTAACCCTATGAGTACAAGTCCTTTATGTCCCTCATGTTTAAAACATCCTTCCTATAACTGCAAGCTGTACATTTGAGAACTTGTTTTTGTAAATATTTCTCAGAAAGGGTCACTTTAAGGGGTTAGGATAGTAATACACTACTCTATACAACTTGGTTGGATTAAAGTTTAATCAGAAAGATGTATATGTAAAACTTCCCTTCCCTCTTTTCTCCATATAGTAATTCTACTTATTATAAATTTCAATATATTTAATAGATTCTGTCATTTGTCAGAAATGGACTTGGACAAAAAGACCCCCTTTTAAAGTTGGAACAGCAACAAATAAAATATTTAATTGGTCCTATTTGATATTGATCATTTTGGAAAAAATATAAATTAATTCTAAGGTAGATAACAAATTCACTGTATCCAGGAAAATGTAGCATGTCATATTAAGGAAAGAAGAAAGGAAATTTTGAGTAAGCTTGTATTTTAAAATGTACACAGTATCTTTCTCCCAGAAGCTCAAATAATTTGACTATTTCATTTGTCTTAAACAAATTGGCCTCTGATAAAAAAATATTTGGTAAAGTTGGTAGAAAAATTTCACAATGGAAAAAAGTGAGTTTTCCTAAAAAGCCCAAGAACCCCACCTAAATGCAAAATAAAAATGGAATGTTTCATTCATGCCAAAATACACGTAATGTAGTTCTTTCCATGTACTAGGTAGTTCCTTATAGATTTACTCTGTCTCTATCTGGAGAAAACGAATAGTTTGAATGCTTCACTGCAAGCATTTTTATGTGTTTTAACAGTATTTTAACATTATAATTTTGCTTCTAAGATACAAAATAATTTTCTTTTGCTTCTAAAGACATAGCACATGCAAAAGTTTCAACTATCTTGTCAACTGTGGTTTTGCAATTTGTCAGTGGGAATTCCAATGTGAATGCCAACTCATTCCAAATAGACCAGTAACCAACAATAAGAAGAGAAAAACAACAGATGAATCTATATCATGTGGATTCAGGACTATCCTGGAATTCCCAGTCATGGTCATTCTTGGGTTAAGATGAAACTGCTTTCCAACATAATACTTTATTGATCTTTTTTTAATCGGATTATAGATAAAGAAACTTTTGCTTCAGATAGTGACATGGTATTCTTTGGCCTTCAAGGTTCTATTTCATTGACAATTTTTATAACAAGAACTCTCAGAAACGTTTGTTTTCAATACATCCAATAGTTTCTCAATCACCTTTACTTAATTCATCAGAGTCCTAGGGATAGCTACATGTTTATTCATTCTTCTTAACTAGTCCTTGCCCACGGACCTCAGGGTTAACATAATGTCTGGAATTTAGAAATCTGACTTCCAGCCAGCCAAATATGGAACTCTGAGCAACTGTTCAGTTTTTACTACATTCTTGAGGTTGTTCCAATTCTGTCTCAAATAACAGAGTTTTTGGAGTTGGAAGAGATTTCACTTGTCATCTGCTCTCATTCATTCTCAAAAGGAATCCCTATTATAACATAGCAAATGAGTGGTCCAGTATTTTCTTCTTGAAGAACCCAAATGAGAAGGAAGGCATTATCTCTCAAGAAAGCCCATTCCACTTTGGAACAGCTCTAATTGTTAGGAAATTTTCCAGACATCCAGTGAATTCCAGTAAATTCATCTCAGTGAAACTTTTAAATATTATTCCTAGTTCTTGCCTCTGGAACCTAACAGAACAAATCAGATCCAACACCACCTGACAGTCTTTCACATACCTGAACATAGTGATTATACCTTCAATAATCCCCAACTCCAACTTTATAGAGTTTTGCCTTAGAGGCAACTGGGTGACACAGTGGATGGAGTGATGGATCTGGAGTCAAGAACATTTATGAGTCTTAAGTACTTACTACTTGGGTAATCTTGTGCAAATCACACACACACACACACGTGTGTGTGTGTGTGTGTGTGTGTGTGTGTGTGTGTGAT
>JAJPUD010007102.1:102087-114700 GCA_023553655.1 Myrmecobius fasciatus
TTGTCTCAACTGAACAAAAAGGGAATAGTAAACAGTTCAAAGGGTTGTGGTGAGGATAAAGTAACATAAGTTATGTAAAGCTCTTAACACAGTGCCTGACAGGTAAGAGGCACATAATAAATGTTTGTTCCTTTTCTTTTTGTTCTCTGAGTTAAATATGACTATTTTCTCTTATAGATCCTTATGTTGCATGGTATTGAAACAAGGATCTTAACCATTCTTGTCATCCTTCTCTGAAACTTTCTAGTTTATTAGTGTCATTCATAAATTGTGGACTGAACACTGTATTTGGTTTCACTGGGGGCAGATTATAAAGGGACCATCACTCCTTATTCCCAAAAGCTTTACCCCTCAATGAAGTTCACATTGGTGTTAGCTTTTTTGGCTACCATATCACAATGTTGATTCCTACTGACCTTTCAGTCCAACAAAGCTCCCATCTTTTTGTTTCACAGCATAATATTTCTGATTTTTCCCCAACTTTTCAGACTTCTCTGACTCTGACTCTTTGTGAACCCATTTGTAGTTTTCTTGGCAAAGATACTGGAGTATCTTTCCTCCTCTAGTTCATTTTATGGATGAGGAAAATGAGTCAAACAGGCTTAAGTGACTTGCTGGGATCAGGTTTGGAATCTTCCTAACTTCAGCTTTGGTGATCTATGGATTGTACTACCTAGCAGCCTATTTCTTGATACAGATTTACACTAATCAAATGCTCCTAGAAGAGCAAAAGAGAATTTATCAAAGTAAGGCAAATTATTTCTCTATCTTAAGTGCTTTCAGAGAATATGGAAGTTCAAAACCCTTGATTTTGAGAAATTCATATAAACCAAAGCTTGGACCCCTGTCTCTCAATGATTTAAAACCCAACTTAGTAGATCTAGTTTAATCCATGACTCTCAAAGGACTACCTAGACATGTACAACAAACAGAATTTCTTGGTAAAGTGTGTATATGAGTAAATGAGAGGGATGGAATTTGTTACAAAGACTGTTTCTGTTCTAATGCCTCTAAGTTTTACAACAATTAATAGAGCTTTCTACAAATTCTAGTCTTGTTCCTCTTCACATAGGAAAAAAAGTAAATGAATGAAAAATGTCAGTTTCTCAGACGATGGCATGTAATTAGATGGACAGTCTATAGAAATAATTTTTAAGCATATGGATTTTGGACAGAAATTGCAAAAAAACCCCAAAAAACTAAAACTAAAAAATAAATAAATAAATAATGAGCTGATGAGCAGAGTCCAGAGTTGAACAAGAGAGCAAGGAGGTGGAGAGGACAAATGAAGAAGAGAGAGGAGAAGGAAAAGAGGAAGAGGGAGAAGAAAAGAGAGAGGGAGCTGAAATATCAGATCGAGAGGAAAGGGAGACTGGGAAAGGAGGGAAGGAGAGGGTGTGAAGGAAGGGAAAAGAAAGGCAAGGGACCAAGGGAAAATGTGAAAGAATATAATTTCCAAAAGCATTGGCTCAAATGTCTATATGTTCTACTTTTACCTCATTAGTTAGTCTTTGAGAATTAGGGTACTTTCTTCCTTTCTTGTATTTGTAAGCTACAATGCCAGTTACGTAACAAGCACTTAGTAACTTAGTAAGAATATTTCTTTCTTCCCTTCCTTTTTTCCTCTCTCTTTCCCTCCCTCCCTCTCTCTCTCTCCCTCTTTCCTTCCTTTTTTCCTTTCTCCCTTCCTTCCTTTCATTCTTTCTTTTTTTCTCTCTTACTCTCTGTCTCTTTGTTTCTCTTTCTATTTCTGTCTCCTCTGTTTCATTCTGCCTCTCTGTCTCTGTCTATCTATCTGTCTATTTGTCTCTGTCTCTCAACTAATCAGGGAAACAAATTCATCAAATGATAAAGTGAAATCTCAGGCAAATCTCAGTAGAAAGCTCAATAACTTAGAGAAGTATTTATTTTCTGGGATGTAGCTTCACAGGGCTATTCTTCTGAAATCTGTAATCTAAATATCTGCTCATCCCATAAAGCCATCTGAAAACATTTTCAAAAAGAGTGGAAAGATAATTAAATAGAACACTTTTTATTTAAGTTCCCTCATCATAATTCTGTGCACATATTCATTAGACATTGATTAAATTGCCAATTTTTTGTATACACGTTTATAATGCAACACGTGTGTTAGGAGCAGTTACCCTCTCTTTAAGTAACTATATCATTCATTCAAGGCTATGTACAGCTATTAGGACCATTATCTGTGAATTTCATAAGCTTATATTCATGTGAGAACAAGGTTTTTATTCAAAATCTACAAAATAAAATAACAATTTAAATTAAAGTCAACATTTAAAGTACCTACTAAATGATTTTTTTCTTTCACTTTAATTTCAATCCCCAATAATTTGATATTCATACTACAAATCGCCTTCTTTTGAAGGCTCTCTCTCTTTCTGTTCTTCTGTCTGTCTCTCTGTCTTTCCATCTTCCTCATTCTCTGTCTTTGTCCATCTCTTTCACACACACACACACAAACATACACGCATATGCACACACATACATACACTCAGCAACCACTGCCAGATTTACAAAATACACAAAGAGAAAAAATTCTTTTTCTTGGAAACTGTTTTTAACACCTTAAGGAAAAAATACTCCTTTTTTACTAAAAAAAAGCCAACAACATTTAACTTGTAGACTGAGGCACCTAATGCTTTTGAAGAAAATCTGTCTTGAATGAATTTTTTTTAAATTAATGAAAGAAACAAAAAAAGTGGTGAACATTATTACAGACAATAGGAAAACATAGACATGATCTTTGTAATACTTTTAACCAGTCTCTCCTTTAACTCTTCCTATTTTCACTTCTTCCTTATTCAGTCCCTTCTTAAACTTCTCATTCATTGCCTCAGAAAAAGATCATAGATGGAAAGGAATAAGAAGGAAATTGATCAGAGATCAGTGGAGAAAGGTCAAAGGAAAGCATAAAGGGCTAGAAAATTTAAAATAACCAAATCCTAACCAATGATAGTCTCAAAGCCAATGATCAACTAGAAATTTTAACCAATACCAAAAAATTTGTAAGCGTTTTCCTCTTTAAAAAGGGATGAACTAAGAGAAAGGAAGAACAAAGAATTTTAATGAGTTTAATGACCTAAATAGTCTTAATGATTTGTTTCCTTGTAGTTTTATCCTTATTTTAGTCAAGATTAGAAAAAAATTCAGCCTTAATGGATTATAGAGTGTTTTAACTAAGCATTGTCTGTGGCAATCTAGTTCCAGAGACACACTAGCCAACACATATTTTGTCTGAGATTCACCTTGTTGGTGGAGCAAGTTCATTATAACAGAGGGACAGGTCCAGATAGGGAAAATTACTGACTGTCTGCGAGCTAGGTCTTCAGCAAAGCACTGAAGCCTTTAAAATTCCCCTGGGTCAGCTTTTGTTGGGCTGCCACTTCAAATCCCACTGTGGGCAATGTGTCAATGTGGGTGGAGGTAAATCAGTGAAAAAAGAAACAAAAGATGAAAGCATTTGTATTGCATATTTCACATTATAATCACTTGAAAGGCACTATAAAGATTTCTTGCCAGTATTGGGAGAGTAATCAATGTGATATTTAGAGATCATTGTGATTTTTGGAAGTTTTCATCTTATTAGGGATCTGAAATAAAGATTCTGGTCTGATTGATTATCATGATTCAATTATTCCAGTAATCGTCAAAATATCGAATTTAATTGCAATAAAGTGAACAAATGTTTTTATTCTTTGAAACATAAAATAGAATATTTTTGAAAGAGTTTAGAAGATATTTCATGGTTGCTATTTTTAAAAATATAGTCTTTATTTCCTTCTCATATTTTTCTCAATTACAGGAGGATGACAAGAATTGAAACAGTATTGCATATGGATTAAATATTAATGGACTTTATTAAAATTTTTGTACCTTTTTGTCAGTGGATATTATTTATTCTAAAAACAAAAATCAAATGTCTTTTGAAATAATGAAGAAAACTCTACAGTTTCTGTTTTGTTAATTTCTCCTCTCCTCCCCTTTCTTTTTCCTCTCTTTTCTGTTCTATTCTCATAATTAAAATGGCAGTTACTATTGCATCTGAAACATAAATGATGTAAAGAAAATAACAAAATACAAGGAAGCTTTTCCTCAAGTCAGTTTCCTCAACTTTCTGTTTTTCTTTCACTCTGACTTTTATGTTTTTCTCAGTTTATCATGCAGTAACCACTTTAGGTATTTTAGCTTGGACTATCCAAGAAAGTATAAGAGCATCTCCCTAGTGATGCATGGAGCAGACAATACTGGAGTGTGAACCATAGTTATAAATGTACCCCAGATCATTTAGCTTTCTGTAATCCTTCCCCTTTCCCTTTATTTTTTGTGAGAAATTATTTCCCTAAAAGTTCTATTTTGTACCTTGTTGCCTATGAACAGAGGTAGTTTAAATCTGTGAAAATAAAATGCATGGTATTGTTTGACAATAGGTAAGGGCTCTGGCATGCCCTAAATTGATCAATCAACTTTATATCAAGAAAATGGACTAATTGCTGCATTCTTTTAGTATTTCAGATATTAAAGTTTATAAAGATAATTGATAAAGGCCTAGACTTGAAACCAGGAAGTCCTGGATTCACATCCTACCAAGTAGTAGATAGGAAAAGGTTGGAAAATTACTTAATGTTAATGATCCTGTTTCTTCATCTATAAAATGGTTATTATAACACCAGAGCATATATTTCTTAAAGTTTTTGTGAAGCATAAATGCGATTATATATAGAAAGTATTTTGTAAATATTCCTGCATAAGTATAGAAAATTGTTAGAATTGCTTACTTTTGCAAGGGACAAGAATTTAACATGATTCTTCAGTTGTTTGACCAGGACAGAGTCTAGAGGGACTACTATTTTCTAGGAAAAAGAAATTTTTATAAATGTCATTGAAAATGACATAGGTGTCACAGTGGATAGTGTTCAGCCTAGAATAAGGAAGACTCATCTTCCTCAGTTGAAATCTGGTCTCAGACTTTTTTTTATCTATGTGACATAAGGCAAATCATTTAATCCTGCTTGCCTCAGTTTCCTGCTCTGTACAATGAGTTGGAGTTGGAAAGAGAAAACCACTCAAGTATCTCTAGAAAACCCCCAATGGGCTAACAAAAAATTGAACATTACTGACAAATGACTGAATAACAACAACAAAATTATCCTGTGCTAGGATTCATGGATTATCATTTTTAAGTTTATTAACATGTTATGTTTGTGTTAAACCAAAATCCTCAGGCTTTTTTTCACATGAACCAGAGTGAAAGCATTTTAAACTTGTGTAAACATTTTTTACAACTCTTAAATAAGGATTATCTGTATTTCCATGTCACATTTCAACTAGTTGCTCCTGACCCATTTTTCCAAGTCATTGAGGTATGTATAATCCCGAATCTTTCATATGGCACATTTTTACCTTTTTCTTCAATTGTTTCTTCATCTATCAATTAGATAAGCATATTATTTCTTCTACTTGTTGATTAGAGTATTATAAAGGACAGGGCTAAGGTTAGAGGGATGAGCCCCAGTGTCTCCCATAAACCACAAGATAGGATTTAGAGCTAGAAAAGACTTCAAACTCCCTTTGTTCACCTTCTTACTTTTCAGATAAGGAAATAGAGTCAGAAAGTTTAAAGGGAGAATAGGCAAAATCCAGAACCTTGCTCATGCCAGTCTTACCCCATGTCTTCTCATCGATTAATCTTCTTTGACCATGATATTCCAACTAGATATAAATATATCTGCCTATACTTCCCCTCAACCTGTTTCTCAATCATGTCCAAAAGGATATTGTAAAGGACTTTGGAGAAATTATTTGTTGAAATAGAGACATATTGGTCTATATCAGTGTTTCCCCAAGGGAAGAAAAAAATGCCATCCATCCTACAATATAAAGTCATCTGTTTTACATGAAATTCAGTTTTGGAGGCTTCACTTTGAGGTAAATTATAAAGTTCTGACTTTATGAAAGGCTGTTTGGGGCATTTGTTGCTCATATTTGTGTTCTATGGCTGTATAAACTTTATTCTCTTTATATTGCAATTTATCTCTTCAAGCTTTAAAATAAAATACATAAAATAATGAGATGTACATGTTACATCAATAGGTAAAAAATTTTCTTCAGAATGGGGATTTCTAATGTGAAAACTTATTCTACTTGCAAATTATCATAAAATCTCTCATATTTGGTAAGTCCTAGGGAACTCTTTGAACTATATACAAATAAGTGATTTACCCATAGTCACAAAAGTTGTAAGTATTAGATTATGAAACCCAGGCTTTCTCAACTTCCAATTCAGTATTCTATCTGCTGTGAAAGGCTACCTCTGTTATAAAGTATTTATCTGATAAGTTTATTGAAAAATTGGAGAGTTCCTACAATAAGACTGTAAAAACTCTTCTCTTGGCAAATGTAGACACATTGATTTCATTAGAATACATAGTAGGTTATCTACAGGAATAAGCATTATAGAATGTTAATAGAATATAGTTACATTAAATATGGTTTATAAAAATTATAATTGATAGGTAGTAAAATGTTGTTAGCATCATTTCATTCTAACAGTATCCCTCTTTAGTTCGAGATTATCTAAGGCAAGTTATCCATTTTACAGAGAAGGTCACTGACACAGGTGAGTGAAGGTACTTAATTAAGGTCACATAAGTGTTAGAGACAGGATTTGAACTCAAGACCTAAGACCATAAATATATTGTGCTTTTCTTTACTCTGCATAAAGACAGATAAGGAGAATTTCACCTGAAGTCAGACTACTCTATTTTTTCAGGAACTTTTTAGGCCATTTATTGATTATCTAGTCCAGGTTTTTCTCTATTTCTTACATTTGTTCTTTGACCTTTGAATATTTTAATCTTCTTCCTACTATTATCAACTACTGTGCCAACAGTAGACTCTTTACAGTGTATTGTACTGCTCAAATAACACATTTTTTTCTATTAATTAAAACAAAATGTAAAATTAAGTTTTGCATATTCATTCTCAAACCAAAATATATCTGAGTTAGCTGCAGTTTTGCATTATCCAGAGTCCTTATTCACAGGAGGATAGCCAGATCCAAAGGTACCCTATGGTGGCCAAGTCAACATTACTCATTTAAGATGCACCAGTTCTTTAAGGTATGTTATTTTGGCATCTGCTAATATATGATGCCTTGTGCTACCTCCCAGTTTGTAAGAGCCCTGGGTTGGCCCTGCCAGCAGTGAGCTCATAATAGGTGTTCAATAAATACTTGTTAAGTTTGGATTGAGTTGAATCATTCCCTTTCATTAATGTGGGAAACTGAGAATTCACTTCATCTGACTGAGTTCCTTCCCTCACAATAGGATTTTTCCTTCTACTTTATATTTCAAGCATATTAGAATCTTTGGTGTTTATGACTTATTGATTGCTCTGTATAATTATATCTAAATTCATTGTAATTTAATTCAAAAATGCTAGAGAAAGTTTAGGAAGTAATAAAGTTTTGCTTAAATAAAAATAGTTCTAACCACTTTCAAATTATGAAAAATAAATGGGAGGAAAAGGAATTTTTTTGTATGATACATTTGAAAGTTTCCCCACTGTGAATGTTCTTCTTTCAAAGCAATTTCTGTAAATTTTGGTAATTGCATTGTATGTTCCTATTCATAAGACAGATTCTTGATCTTGGATATAATAACTAATCTGCAGAGGGTTTTTCCTCCTCTTTTAGTCAGCCGTTCACATTTTCAAGCATTAATAGAGAAATGTAATTTCCTTTTTAATAAAGGAGTTAATAAAAATTCCATTCTTTGCTATTCATTGTGATTCAGATTTAATTGGTTCAGAAAATGAGTAAATACTAAACCTTTGTTTAATTTTATATCTATACTATTCTATGGAATTCCATGGAAACGCTCACTTTAGACTCAACCTAATGCTGACTTGGTCAAATTGTCATCCTAATTAACATTCCTAACAAGTTTCCATCCAATCTCAGATTCTCTGAGTTCTTTACTCTTATAAGGGTACATGAGCCACCTTCACTAAGATGGTGAACATGAAGCTGGGCTAAAATGTCATCGTTACAAGGGTGGAGATAACCTTAGTCAGTAATTTTATTCCTTCAAAATATTGTTGGCTATTTGGCAAGGATTTGTGAACAGAGGTAATGTCCCAGAATGTTATTGCAGGGAGAAGAAAAATATATTCAAACCATTTACAGGAATCTGTCTCAGGAGGATCTAATCCAAATGAGCCGTCAGTTATAAGCCAATATTACAAGATTCTCTGACTCCTTGATTCTCAGAGGTTTAAATGACCAATATTTTCTGGCTTGTGTTGTGTGGGACTTGGCCCTTGGATTTTAAAAGACGTGGGTTGTAGCAGAAGGCAGCCACTGGGCTGCCTGGAAAGTGAAGGCAATTTCCTCTCTGGTAGCCAGACAGGATACCAGGGGATTAGTTGTAGCAAAGTAGAAACTGGACCTAGTCTGCTTACGACTTCCACGTAGGTTTCAAGACAAGCAGAAAGACAGCTTTTATGATCAAAATTGATCTTTCAATCAGAACATGAAAATGGTCAAGAATGAAAACTTCTTTTTAAACTTTTGCATACACTAAGTTTCTAAACCTGCACAATATTTCACCTTTGATGAAAATATGCTGATGGGAACCTGAAGAATATCTACCCACTTATCAGCCTGGTATCATCATCAGCTATTTTTTCTTCCAGTTTTCTTACTCTTGAAGATGATTGGGCTAAACTAGAGTCTCTAGATAATCAAGAAGATTATTCATTTAGTATCTTTAATTCACAAATCTCAATATAAAATTGATATTGTAGTCAAATATTAACTTTTGTATTTTTACCAGAGGGTTGAGAATGGAGAAAATATGAGGGAAAATCAAATCATAGTACATCGGTGTTGGAACTGACGTTTTTGTTTGGTTATGCAATAGTCTTATTTTCAAATACAGAAATGGAGGCACTGGTGATAGAATTAATAAGAAGGCACAACTGTTTTTTTTAAAGCTTTTTATTTGTATAACATATGTATGGGTAGTTCCCCAGCATTGATCTTTACAAAGCTCTCCATTACAACTTTTACCCCCAGTTCCTTCCCCTCCCCTAGATGACAGGAAGTCCACTACAAGTCAATAATATTGAAATACTTGACGAGTTGTGCAAGAAATATCCTATCTACAAGAAAAAAAAGAAAATCAGAGAAAAGAAACACAATGCAAGCAAACATCAATAGAGATCATGAAAATGTTACGTTGTGGTCCATATTTCATATCCCTCTCTCTGGGTGTATATGGTTTTCTTCAGTGGACAATTGGAACTAGTTTGAGACAATTCTTTGTTGCAGAGAGCCATGTCCATCAGAATTGATCATCATGTAATATTGTTGTTGCTGTGTATAATGATTTCCTGGTTCTGTTCATTTCACTCAGCATCAGTTCATGCAAGTCTCTCCAGGCCTCTCTGAAATCGTCCTGCTGGTCATTTCTTACAGAGCAATAATATTCCATAACATTCATATACCATAATTTATTCAGCCACTCTCCAATTAATGGGCATCCATTCAGTTTCCAGTTTCTAGCCACTACAAAAAGGGCTGCCACAAACATTCTTGCACATGTGGGTCCCTTTCCCCCCTCTAAGATCTCTTTGGGATATAGGCCCAGTAGAAACACTGCTGGGTCAAAGGGTATGCACAGTTTGATAACTTTTTGAGCATAGCTCCAAATTGCTCTCAAATGGTTGGATCCGTTCACAGTTCCACCAACAATGTATCAGAATCCCAGTTTTCCCACATCCCCTCCAACATTCATTGTTATCTTTTCCTGTCATTTTAGCCAATCTGACAGGTGTGTAGTGGTACCTCAGAGTTGTCTTAGTTTGCATTTCTTTGATCAATGGTGATTTGGAGCAACTTTTCATATGACTAGAGATGGTTTTAATTTCATCATCTGAAAATTGTCTGTTCATATCCCTTGACCACTTATCTATTGAAGAGTTGCTTGAATTCTTATATATATGAGACAATTCTCTATATATTTTAGAAATTAAACCTTTATAAGAACCATTAAATGTAAAGATGATTTCCCAATTTGATGCTTCCCTCCTAATCTTGTCTGCATTAGTTTTATTTGTACAGAAATTTTTAACTTAATATAATCAAAATTATCCATCTGGTGTTCAATTAGGAGTTTCAGATCTTCTTTGGACATAAATTTATTCCATCTCCACAGGTCTGAGAGGTAAATTATATTACTTTCCTCTAATTTGCTTACAAAATCACTCTTTATATCTAGATCTTGAACCCATTTAGATCTTATCTTGGTATGTGGTGTTAGGTATGGGTCAAGCCCTAATTTCTTCCACACTAGTTTCCAATTTTCCCAGCAGTTTTTGCCGAATATGGAGTACTTATCCCAAAAGCTGGGGTCCTTGGGTTTATCAAACACTAAATTGTTAAGGTTATTGCCTAGATTGTCCTGATAACCTGTCCTGTGCCACTGATCGACTGCTCTATTTCTTAGCCAGTACCAAATGGTTTTTTTTTTTAAATAAAGCTTTTTATTTACAAAACATATAAGTGATTTTTCTACATTGACCTTTGCAAAAACTTATTTTTCCCCAAGCTTTTCCCCTCCTTCCCCCCACCCCCCACCCCTAGATGACAGGTAATATAATACATGCTAAATAGGATAAATTATATGACAAATACAATACATGTATACATATCTATACAGTTATCTTACTGCACAAGACACATCAGATCTAGAAAGAGAAGAAGAAAAAACAACCTAAGAAGGAAAACAAAATGCATGGAAATATTCACAGAAAGTGTTAAAATGCTGTGTTGTGGTTCACACTCAGTTCCCACAGGCCTCTCTATGGTTGTATATGACTATCTTCATCGCTGAACAACTGGTTTGAATCACATCATTGTTGAGGAGAACCATGTCCATCAAAATTGATCATCATATACTCTTGTTGCTGTGTATAATGTTCTCCTGGTTCTGCTGATTTCACTCAGCATCAGTTCATGCAAGTCTCTCCAGGCCTCTGTGAAATCCTCCTGTTGGTCGTTTCTTACAGAACAATAATATTCCATAATATTCATATACCATAATTTATTCAGCCACTCTCCAATTGATGGGCATCCCTTCAGTTTCCAGTTTCTAGCCACTACAAAAAGGGCTGCCGCAAACATTCTTGCACATGTGGGTCCTTTTCCCTCCTCTAAGATCTCTTTGGGATATAGGCCCAGTAGAAACACTGCTGGGTCAAAGGGTATGCACAGTTTGATAACTTTTTGAGCGTAGCTCCAAATTGCTCTCCAGAATGGTTGGATCTGTTCACAGTTCCACCAACAATGTATCAGTGTCCCAGTTTTCCCACATCCCCTCCAACAGTCATCATTATCATTTCCTGTCATTTTAGCCAATCTGACAGGTGTGTAGTGGTATCTCAGAGTTGTCTTAATTTGCATTTCTCTGATCAATAGTGACTTGGAGCACCTTTTCATGTGACCGGAAATAGTTTCAATTTCTTCATCTGAAAATTGTCTGTTCATATCTTTTGACCATTTATCCATTGGAGAATGGCTTGAATTCTTATATATTTGAGTCAATTCTCTATATATTTTAGAAATGAGGCCTTTATCAGAACCTTTGGATGTAAAAATATTTTCCCAGTTTACTGCTACCCTTCTAATCTTGTCTGCATTCATTTTGTTTGTACAAAAACTTTTCAACTTGATATAGTCAAACTTATCTATTTTGTGATTAATGTTGACCTCTAGTTCTTCTTTGGTCACAAATTCCTTCCCCCTCCACAGGTCTGAGAGGTAAGCCATCCTACATTGTTCCAATTTGTTTATAATATCATTCTTTATGCCTAGATCATGAATCCATTTTGACCTTATCTTGGTATATGGTGTTAGGTGTGGGTCAATGCCTAATTTTTTACATACTAGTTTCCAATTATCCCAGCAGTTTTTGTCAAATAGTGAGTTTTTATCCCCAAAACTGGGGTCTTGGGGTTTATCAAACACTAGATTACTATTGTCATTGAGTATTTTGTCCTGTGAACCTAACCTATTCCATTGATTCACTACTCTATTTCTTATCCAGTACCAAATGGTTTTTGTGACCACTGCTTTATAATATAGTTTTAGATCTGGTACAGCTAGGCCACCCTCATTTGCATTTTTTTTCATTAATTCCCTTGAAATTCTTGACCTTTTGTTTTTCCAGATGAATTTTGTTGTTATTTTTTCTAGGTCAGTTAAATAATCTCTTGGGAGTTTGATTGGTATAGCACTAAATAAATAGATTAGTTTAGGTAGTATTGCCATCTTTATTATATTCGCTCGACCTATCCAAGAGCACTTGATATTTTTCCAATTGTTTAGATCTGACTTTATTTGTGTGAAGAGTGTTTTGTAGTTTTGCTCATATAGATCCTGACTTTCCCTTGGCAGATATATTCCCAAATATTTTATACTATCGATAGTCATTTTGAATGGAATTTCTCTTTGTATCTCTTGCTGTTGCATTTTGTTGGTGATGTATAAAAATGCTGATGATTTATGTGGATTTATTTTGTATCCTGCAAC
>JAJPUD010007103.1:0-29118 GCA_023553655.1 Myrmecobius fasciatus
TCTGGATCCACCCTTTACCAAAGGCAGATCTGCCAAAGCACCTGCCCGCAAGCAGAGCAAAGTGGCCCAGGCGTCTCCCAGG
The DNA here is from genome assembly GCA_023553655.1 of Myrmecobius fasciatus. Taxonomy (NCBI): domain Eukaryota; kingdom Metazoa; phylum Chordata; class Mammalia; order Dasyuromorphia; family Myrmecobiidae; genus Myrmecobius; species Myrmecobius fasciatus. The sequence continues at coordinate 83 of JAJPUD010007103.1, forward strand.
GGCTTCCTGGGTGCCTAAAATCCACTCCTCTATCGCAGCCCTGACTTCCGCCCCGGCTGGAGTCTGATTGCCACGGCCGATTTCCCCTGAGGCTAACCTTCTCCGGAGTTCTTTCAAGGTAGATTTTTGATAGAAGTGCATTATAGTCCAAATGTTTGGCGGAGCCCTCACTCAAAAACCAGTTCGAAGGCTCACTTTGTCTGGGTCTGAGGGAAGGTCCCAGGAGTTCACAGAGAAGGCTGTCTGCAGTTTGCCATCTTGGCTCCGCCCCCATTTAAAGCATTTTTAAAAGCATTTAAAGCTCCTACCCCACACCATTCAGTTAGGAGGACAGTGGGGAAACAAGTACTTTGATGGCATTGTTAGTAAAGCTGCAAATTGGTCCAGCCATTCTGGAAAGCAACATGGAACCATGACACAAAAGTCACTAGACTACGTTTGCCTTTTAATCCACTACAAGGCCTATACCACCAAAGAAATCAAAGAGTAAGGGATCTTATTTGTACACAAATACTTAAAGCAGTTCTTTCTGTGGTCCCAAAGAATTAGAAAGAAATTATCAAGTGGAGAATGGCTGAACAAAGTTTGGAATATGAATGGAATGAAGTACCATTGCACTGTAAAAAAGAATAAAGAAGATAGTTTAAAATTTTTATTAGTTTTCAACATTTATATTTATAATATTTTCATTTCCATTTTTTCTTTTCCCTTCTCACTCCTCCCCTTCCCCAAGATGACAATCTGATTTGGGCTATTCATATATAATCATATTAAACAGATTTCCACATTAATCATGCTGTGAAAGAAGAATTAGAACAAAAGGGAAAACCATGAGAAAGAAAAAAATAAAACAACAGAAAAAGTGAAAATAGCATGCTTCTGCTATTCAGACTCAATAGTTATTTCTCTAGATGTGGAAAGCATTTTCTATTATTGTTTTTTGCAACTGTAAAAAAGGATAGTTTTAGAGAAATTTAGCGAGACTTATATGATCTGAAATAGTATGACATCGACCAAACCAGAACAATGTATAAGCTCATTGATGTCAGGAATTGTCATTTGCTTCTTTTCATATATATAAAAAGAGATAGACCTAGCAAATGGTAAAATACTATATGAATGCAAATTACTATTAGCAATTTGTTGTTGTTATTCAGATATTTCAATTGTGTCTGACTCTTTAAGACCTCATTTTGGGGTTTTCTTGGCAAATACATTGAAATAGTTTGCCATTTTACCTATGAAGTTCATTTTACAGATGAAGAAGATGAGGCAAACAGGAGCGACTTGCCCAGTGTCACATGGCTGGTGTTTGAGCCCACATTTGAACTCAGAATTTCTTGATTCCAGGCCTGATGATCCATTGTTCCACCTAGCTGCCCATTATTAGCAATAGTAATTAATAAACCCTCAGCCATATTTTCCCCTTGAAGTTAAACTTTTTTTAAAAAAACTCTTTTTAAACTATGGAAGACAGAAGGCAGTCTGCTACAGTAGAAGGCATAGTCCCATAGATTCAGGGGATTTGGTTTCAAATTGCCTCTGTCACTTTTTACCCCTTCATTTCTCTGGATCTCAGTTATCTCAAACATAAAATGGGGGGGGGGAGAGGGAGATAAGACCTACCTAGGTGGATCTCCCCCACTAAGGTCCCTTTCTAACTATAATCCCATTAATGTATTAGAATGGAGATAAACACTGAGCCAAAGGAAAAGATAAGGTAATGATGAGGCAATATTATTTTCATCCCTGTCTGCTTTTTCTGCATTAATAAAAGGTTAAATAATTAGCATGTAGTGGATTTCCTGCCATCTAGGGGAGGGGTGGGGAGTAGGGGGGAAAAATTTGTAACAGAAAGCTTTGTATGGGTTAATGTTGAAGAATTACCCATATATATGTTTTGCAAATAAAAAGTTTTAATAAAAAAAATAAGCATTTACTTATATTAACCATAAAAAAATAAAAGGTTAAAAAAGAATTTTTAGCAGCACAAATAAGATAAATGTATAGACAGCACAAAATCCCCAAACATAAAAACCAATTTCCTTTCCCCTGCCCCTTGGAAACTTGAACAAGGTACTTTTAGGGCAAAGCTAGGGAAACATTCCATTAAGAAATAGATATTTTATCTCAAAAGACTCACAAATATGCTATCTCAAAAGACAGTAACAAATTAGAAACAGAAAAGATAGGTTTGTTCTTTTTTTTAAACTAAGTAAATAGGTAGATCCATAATCTATTTTTATATTTCAGGGATCAACTGCTATGACTCCCACAAACTCTCCCTTGATATCTATCAGATCCAAGGTGAAATTCATCTTTTGAGGACAGATTTGCTATCTTGAAGATGACTTGAAGAAGCAGAGAGTCCTAACACAATTATGATCAAAGAAGGCACAATAAAGACACTTGGCTTTTTATTTTCTTTGGATTTAGAGTAGTCTCTCTGAGGACACCTTTTTTTTTCAATTTAATACTATTTATTAAGTGTCTATGATACGATGAACTGTATCTTCTGGGGAAGATATAATAAGCAACTTTATATCTAGCTCTAAAGTTTGCAGAGTGTTTTATAAACATCTCATATGATCAAGTACCAACCAATTATAGGATCACAGATCAGGAGAACTAGGCAAATAAAGAGGCAGAGACAGAGAAAGAAATAGTAGTAATGAGGTTCAGTAAGTCATCAAGGGAAATCATCCCGAATGAATTCACAGACACACCATCTCAAAGCTAAGAAGCATTACTTTATTGTAGTGCTTAGCAAGTGGGCAAAATTCCTAATGAACTGGGAATTAACAAGGGAGAAGATGGGACCTTTTAGAGAAAAAGACCCTAAACAAAGTATGCTAATTAATCAAGCTTGTGTGCATTGGTAAAGTTACAGATTATCATAATATAAGTCAGGTTTATAGGAGATAGCCCTTGAAACAGACACTTGTAATAGCTTGACCTCCTGAATGTATGGAATAATTTTAGTATTGACACAAGGTAGCTCTGTCTGCACAAGATAATTTTGTCAAAATAAGAAATTCAATAGGGTTTGTTCCTATATAAAGAGGATCTCGGAGACAGCATCCCTCACAAGAGGCCCACTTCGATATTGGGGTGCGGCCTTCGGGACGGAATTTTCTGATGGGGTCTATTCACTCCACCTGTAGTGTTGGTGTCCTTATTTTCCAATCAATGTCTCCAGGACTTTTCCCCCCACAGAACCAGGGCAAGGATTTTCTTTTTGTCTTTATATCCCTGACCTGGTACAGTATTCCTAGCCTTGCATATAGTTGTTACTTAATTACATAATCAGTTATCCCTGAAGCCGGCTGTCTAGGCAGCCACTAAGATTCATAGAGCAGAGGGAGGAGATGGTCGGAAGTGTGAACAATGACAGACCCGTGAAGAAGGCTCACTCATCACAAGCCCCATACAAATCCTTTCCATCTCTTTGTCTTCCCCTTGATCGGGGGTAAGAAGAGATCTTCCCTCACCAGCCCAGCATTTCCTTCATGATTGCTGGAGTCTGATTCTTTCTGACTGAATTTCTTCCCCCTCAAAGCGGGGAGAGTATGTGTATCAGTGTAGGGAAACGCTAGTTTCTGACTCTTGGGTCTGGTCTCACGCTCGGAGCAACTAGGGAATTGCGGAGCTTCTTGCACGCACATGCGCAGTCTTCCCCATCAACAGAAGACGGAGGAGGCGGGGGCGCGGGAACGGGCGCACGCGCAGTCCTGAACGTCTGCCCTGGAGGGACCGCGGGGGTTGGGGGCGCTCGAGCTACGTCCCCAGAGGTGGGGGAGGGGCGGCTCCCGGGGGAGAAACACCCATGGAGTTATTGAGGCGGACTCATGAGGCCGCCCTGCGGCTGGTGCTGCTCCTGAGCCCTCGGGGCGCGGCTTCGGCCCGAGACCCTAAGCCCAGTGCCTCGGAGGTGCTGACCCAGCACCTGCTGCAGCGGCGCCTGCCTCACTGGACCTCGTTCTGTATTCCCTACAGCGCCGTGCACAACGACCAGTTCGGTCTGTCCCACTTCAACTGGGCAGTGCAGGGAGCCAACTACCACGTTCTGCGTACCGGCTGCTTCCCTTTCATCAAGTACCACTGTTCCAAGGCGCCCTGGCAGGACCTGGACCGACAGGACCGGTTCTTCACAGCACTGAAAGTCATCAACCTCGGTGAGGGAGGAGAGAAAGGATGAAGGAGGGATGTAAGAAAGAGGGAACGAGTGAAGGACAAGATCTGGCTGTTGTGTGAGCCGCCCCGCCCCTTCCACAACAAACCCCGCCTTCCCGCCTTGTGCCTCCCCAGTTTTCCACCCGCCCATCACCTCCCAGAGATGGCCTTTTATTCTCCATCTCCTTAGAGGTGTGGATCACTGCAGGAAGGAGAGTAAGGGGTTATGGAAGCCCTTCCCAGGAGAAAGTGGGTTTAAAGTAAAGAAGTTTTTTTCTTGGCAGGAGGCATTCTTAACTCAAGTAGTTTATACTTGTAAAAACTGGCACCCTAGCTTATGCCGTAAATTGGAGTCCGAGAACCTGTTGGTTTTTTTTTTTTTTTCCTTTTTGTGATTTGAGGACCAGCAAAGTCAAAGTCAATAAGAAAGTATTAAGTGCTAGATGCTGTACTAAAGAGAATCCAAATAAAGGCAAAATAGTATCTGCCCTCAAGGATCTTGCGGTCAATATAACTAGTTCCTTTGTTTCCTATGAATTTTATTCTGTGCATTTTAAAATCCTGAGAGAGGATCTACAGGGTTCACCAGATTGGTATAAGGAAGGGTTCCATGACACTTAAAAAAAGAGTAAGAATCTCTAAGGTAATAAAGGTTGATATAAAATCTCAGCAGTTTGTTTTGAATCAAAAGCAGAGAATAGATTTTAATTTTTAATCTTTAATTTCACTGGATAGTTTTGTTCTAACAAATTTTATTAAAAAGAAATCTAATAGCTTGTGCTTTCTATTTTGTTTTGGTGGCATTTTCATATATTGGGGAATGCAGACTAAGGTGTGATACTCATCAGTCAGGTATTTGTTAAGAGGTTGTATAGTAAGCACCTTACAATTAAAACTAATGAAACAATCCTTATCAGCCAGAAGTTTACGTTCTTGGATTAGATGGAGTGTGGTATTGATTTGTGTGTATGCAGATTTTATCAGTTGGTGAAAAGTTTATAAACCTACAGAGATTTTGAACCCATCAGCAAGGATCATATTTAGGTACAGATGTCAGTTCATTCATAGTTGAGGCTTTTGAAGCCATGAAAATGTTATCCGACTGTGGTGATAATTTTTAAGCACAAACTGGTACATTTGATTAGCTATACTGTGGTGATATTGTTACAGCCTGATAGCTAATTAAATTTAATTATTGCATATATATATTTATGAAAACTGAAAAAGTTAATACAGGATTTATGAAAGTGTTCCACCAAATCTGCCCTAGGTTCTGGCAGGTATTAATGAAGATAATTTGCTAATTATAGTCTGAAGAAGAACTTTTAAAATATTTTTATTACTTAATTGGATGACAGAGTGCTTATTTGGGAGGTAAGGCTGCTGCAGTCTTCAAAGATTGAATTCAAAGATATTTGGCTGAGTTGAATGAAATTTGTGTATAGGATTAAGTTTACCAAGAAAAAAATACTTTGGAGGACTTGACTTAAATACTTCAAGGATCAATGGTTTTATCAACATAACTATTCCCTCCACTGATAAAGGTGACAACCATTCTAGACCCTAAAGGTAATAATCATCAAGGTCTTCAAACTATTGCAGTAGCTTAATATATATATTGATATATATATATATATATATATGTATATATATATATACATATAAATATATATCAATCACTTGGTAGCCAACTTTTTTCAGTTGATTTTTAGCTGCATATATGTTAATCTGTTGGTAGGTCATTGTGAAGGGTTTCCAAGTTTAATGGACCCTGCTGGAGCTTGTAGATTACTATATGGTTGTTCAGAGTCCAAGATTGTCTCTGTGGGTTTTTATGATAACAGGATGAAGCATTGGAGTAGGACTTTTGTAGAGTCAGAGATTTTATTTATTTGGACAACATTTAGTTACCTGTTATGAGCTTGACTATGTAGACTCTAGAGATAGAAAGATAAAAATGAAACAGCCTTTTCCTTCTAAGAGTTTATTTTCTGTTGGAGAAAAATAAATAAATCCTTCCACTCCTATGTAAGAAATAATAGGTTAGTACAGATGACCAAAGAGTTAAGGTTAATTTAGACTACAAGCTGAATATAATTTTTGAAAGGTACTATTATAAATCTAATATGAGTTGGAGGGCCAGACTTGTTAACAGGAGTTTTAACATTTAAGAGACCTCACTGTATCAAGGTATAGGTCAAACTGAATGGTTGTGGCTTCTTAGAATAAATCTATGTATGACCTGATCTGTGATTATGGTTATTAGTAGAGGGAACTAAATCCTTATGAGGAAATTTTCCACCAATGCAGATGTAACAAATTATACAATTTAGAGAGAGCTGTCCCATGTTCACTCAGGAGCACACATGGCAAGTGTGCCTTGTAGGAAAGAAGGAAAACTGTCTCTCTGGATTTGTTGATTTTATTACTAATTGGATGCAAAAAGTGTTTTTCCAAATTGATAGTTCATAGTTGGTTGCTTTATTTCCCTCCCCAAAAGTACCTAAATGTGATAGTATGTAAAATAATTTAAAATAATGTTTAATATGTTTATGTTAAAATATTGTAAAACATATTTACATAGCTTTTTTTTGTGTTTTTATGCTATAATTATTTTAGATTATCAGCTCAAAAAGGGTAATAATTTTGACTTTTACTTAAAGAGTTTAGATAATTGCTATTTACATAGGAATGCTTAATAAGTGTCTCTGGACAATATGCTTATTTTCCTGTATCCCAAATAGGAAATAATCTAACCAATAATTTTCAAATTTTGACCAAAGATCTTTATATTAAGTCTATAGAATTTAATTCTGTTTCAAATCAGTTGAAATAGATTATTTTCTAATTTCAATTATAAAATATGTATTTTTTCTCAAAAAATACAGAATTTTCAGACTTGTTTTGACTTAAGTTTAAAAGACATATGGCTAATTCAAAAATTTTAGCCAGTAGTCCCATTCTCTTTGTTATAAAGAGTTGAAGAACTTGGATAATTTAAGTGTCCGGACTAATAAATAATAAGAGGTCACATCTAGCCAATTAAATGTAATACTCTATAGGAATATAGAATTGCTTCCTAAGGATTGTGAGGAAATCAATTAGTGTTTGTAAAACACCTTAAGTTTTTCAGGTAGAAAAAAATATTTTTATGTTAGGCCTATAAAAATTTTCACCAACATTATTTATTCAAAGAGATGATACATGAGTTGACATCCTGAACATTTCTTTAGATATCTTAGCACATTGGTTGAGTAATAATGTTAACATTTTCAATTGAAGTTTCTAAATGGTTTGAACTATCTCATGTATTCCATGCTCCCTATATTATTCTATACACATTTAGCAAGTGTCAGTGATCCTTTTTCATTTCTCTTCTAGGCATTCCAACTTTATTATATGGACTTGGATCCTGGTTATTTGCCAGAGTCACAGAGACTGTTTATACCAGTTATGGACCAGTAACAATTTATTTTCTAAATAAAGAAGATGAAGGTGCCATGTACTAAAACTGTGCATTGAAGAACACAACTGCTAGTGGGTTTTCTCATGTGTATAAAAATAATATTTATTTTTGTTCCTTTAAAATAAAACTTTTTTAAAACACTTTTTTTTCATGTTTCTTCAAGATAAATCATTGCCCTTAAGAGGCTTAGCTTTTCATAGGTTGATATATATGTTGCTTACTTTATTCAGCCAGTGGGAACTTCAAACACCTAGATGTTCACACTGCTATTTTTTCCTAAAGGGAGGTAAATTTCAGCTAAAAAATTAAAATGAATACAGATTCCTATTATTAGATATCAATTTAAATAAATCTTTAAAGCTAAAGACCTAAACTAAATAGGAAAGGACTTGAAGTAACCTAGAAAGCTGAGTTATGATTTGGAGAGCATTTCTAGGTCGTTAGCCACAGGAAAAGTGATAGTGAATGCTGAATATAGTGTAAAATCCAGCCTACCCAAGTGTTTGATTCAAGACTGAATATTTTAAAGGCTTTGAATTATACTATGCAATAACAGTGATGCCTTTTTTATTGCTTATGGATTCAAGTACTATATTAAGTATATTTAGAATGTAATAATAATAACTGGCATTTATATAGCACTAAGGTTTACGGAGCACTTTGTTATATTCCCAGTTGCATACATTGTCAGTTGATCCTTCAGAAAAAATCTATGAAATAGGTACTACAGTTATCGTCCCCAAAAGAATGGGAAACTAGGGTTTAAAGATATTGGGTGACTTATCCATGGTCATATAGCTAGTTTCAAAGGTGGTATTTGAATCTGTCTTTCCAAACAATGTCAAGTATTTTTAAAATTATAGTTGCTGTAAAATTAATGAAATTATACTCCAGTTATAAGGATAAAATAGTCTAATGTTAAAATTTGGGGGAAAGATTCTCTAGAAAAATTATAGTTTCTAATGAAAAATGGTTACAGAAGGGCTTTGTTTACCTTTCATGCCATAGTTATCTTGAATTTGTTCGGTTACAGTCAATCTTGTGTTGAACTCTATGAATATAGTTAGGCTGGTTCTTGAACATCAGGAAAAATCCTATCGCTAGACCCCTACTTGAATCCCTTCCAGATTGATAGGATATGCTAAAAGTAGTACTCTGCTAAAATAGTTTTGAAAACCCCACGGTTATCTTAGTATTGGCAGAATAATTTTTATGATCATTAAGTCTTTTAACAGTCATTTAAAAGGTCGAAAAATAGCTTTGATTCTGAGCTTATTAAATGAAATTTCACTATTTTTGAAAGTCTCATAATTAAAAAAAATCATGCTTAGCAGGTATAAATAAGCTGAATGGTAAATTTCAGAAACGTGAAGGCAATTTTGAGAGAATTAAGAACTATTTGATTTCTAAACTAATATGCATTTAAGATCAATGATATCCCTTATAATTAATCATTCTTTTGTATGCTAGCATGTCACTAAGACTTTGCAAATTTTATAGCAAAATCCCCCAGCCCTTACCCCCCAGCTATTTGCTGTTGGAAAGTAAGTGAAAGTGACTGAGGTTAAATCACAAAGATCACATACAATTAACTAATACAAAGAGCCTTACTAGAAGTGATCATATTACAAGTGATCTATAGGTTGTGCATTGTTTTTTCAAATACTTAAGTATTGTGTTCACTTGTCTAAAAGCAACACTAAATAAAACTTTAATCAAAGAAGTATTTATGCCAATATATTTAGTACTGAAGAATATACTTGACACAAGTTAAATGAATGGCTTGCACCGTGGAGATAGTGTTACATTAAGCTTCATTAATAATAAAACTCAGTATTAGCATTTTGCAGGAAAGGCTAGAACTGATTTCCTGTGTAATGGACAAAGTTTAATAACTAGAACTCATAAGTTTAAAGTCAAATATTGCTCATTCATTGCTGCTGATCTTGTCAATACTTTCCGATAAAGGTTTGGTCCCAACACAAGGCTGATAAAATAGTTTTTAATTACTAGACTATAAATACAGCTTTTCACTGGGGTTGTACCTCCTCTTACACTGGCTTGTTTGATTTCTGATAATTTGTACTGCTGACTTTGCTTACCTGTTTTTCAATAATTGTGGCCAATGTGACTTCTTGTCCATATGGTGATGGGCAAGTATCCTTAGAGAACATCTTTGACAAACTACCATATTGATCCCAGTGATTCTGTGCTGCTTGCAGCATTAAATAGTGACTTGATTTCTTGTCTAGTGTTCTCACTGTGTAACAATTAAGCAAATGTAATATTTTCTTGTATTACATGAAAATCAATAGACCTCTTGCTCTTACAGAGTTGATCATGAAGAGGGATGAACTGGAAGATAGCTAAGGACAGAATTAAAGTATTATAATATTAATTGGACTTTACAAACCATTTTTGTCTTTAAAAATTGCTATATATAGAACAATAATGGTTTAACTACTTTTTCTGGATATGAGATAAGAGTCATTATGATCTAAGGAGTAAGACATGAAGTCCAGTGAAAAGATCAGTTCTGTTTTTAGCATCAATCTTATACCTCTTCCCACTTGTAATAAAAGAAAAACAATATTTGTAATTTTTGTTCCTTCAAATATATAGCAGATCCAAATATATTTATAAATATAGCATCAGTTTTATTTTTTGTTTCCTTAAGCTTTTCAATGCCTCCTGCCAGCCCCCATTTTAAAACAAAATTATATTTCTTTAATAGAGAAAGCCAAATATATCTTTCCTGTGTTGGAGACCATGGCAATTTTTATTTTGGTAAAGCAAGTTGGGGCAGACTTTCTGCATTCAAATTTGGTTTGCAGTATTATGTGTCTCTTAAAATATTAAAAAAAACTTTTCTGATTAGTTGACTTTTAAAAGGTTTGTTTTTGGTTCAGAAATAACCCTGCTTCTTTGCTAGCTATAATTATTTGTCTATATATCAAGTAGCAAATAATCAAGGAAATCTCTAATCAGAATAATTTGTTGCTCATGAGACACATTAAAAAAGATGCAAAACAGAGGGTGATAATACACATGATATAAAAAATACTTTTTCTTAGTCTACTGGTGTCTTCACTTAGCATAATCTGCATAATGGCTATAATTATTTATCTTTTTTATCATAAACACATTTAGTTGCTAATTAAAATCCTGCTATTTGTAATTTTTGGTAAAGCTGTGTCCTTTTTCATTTTTTGAAACCATATATACTCACTAGGGAAAAAGTTTGAAATGTAAAATGACCGACTTCTAGTCCAACCTCATTGGAATCCAGAAGTACAAAATATCTTATAACTGGCTTTAATTGTCTCTTCACTATATACAAGAATGATGTTTAAATGAATGGGGTGACATAAAAAGGTAAGGATCTTAGTTTCACCTCACTTAACAGTTAATGCAGAGAATAGAAACCTTACCCTAAACCTAATGGATCAGATAGCTATTTTTTTCAGCACTCACCATTTAAGTAGTAATGGCTTACTGGGGGCATCTTAACCTAAACAAGTGCTTAGTGTTACATCTTACCTGGGTCAACAGTCTAAGGTATCCAAGTTAAACTGTGTTACTATAAATTAATGGAAAATGTAACTGCACTTTGCTGAAAGATCAATGTCCAATAAAGGCTGCATAATCAAATCTTGCTGCAATGATTGAGGTCTTTAATTGCCTTTCAAAGATAAGGTGGTAATCAACACAGCTTTAACTGATCCTTTTTACCAGTTCAATTACATGCTAATGACTAGTGCCAAGTCAGAATCTTTAACTACTTATACTTATTAAATCTTATGTTAGTAATGAAAAATTACTTAAACTACACAATCAATAGAAGACAGACCTTAATTACTATATTTCACTTTTATTCCTTTTTATGTTCCTGATAAATTTATTTCATAGGAGCTTTCTTGACAATAAAAGGTATTATTAACAGTGACCATATTCCACAGGGTTATTTTCTAATATAAATCTGTGGCAGAAGAACTTTTTCTTTTTAATGAATATATAGCTAAACTAATATATATTCATCAAATTACTTGTCAGAAATCAGTTTATCCTGCTAACTGAGAATTCTTACTTAATTGGAATATGTTTGTAATTTGTAATATGTTTCTAAAAGTTCATTCAGCTTCCTAGAAGACTTAATCCAAATACACTGTGTAAAATCTCTTATTTTGAGATAGCTGAAACTAGTGAATACTTTTTGTTCTTACAAACCTAGCATGATTGAATGATGGCATACTGAAATCAGCCAAGTTGAGAAAAAATGTTGAGATACCAAATTAATACAAATATGCATAAAATTAACATTTTTATATAAGTTTCTATATTTTAATTTGACAATTTCAGGTTAGGCACTTATGTTTGTTTTAATGAAGAATTGTTTGAAGTAAAGCCCATCTTGCAAAAGGTCTGACAAAGGTGTGTGGACCTTTTTTGTTTGTTTGTTTAAACACTCCTTTTTGATTCTGAATCACTAAATAATATTGATTAGTAGTAATATTGAGTATCTACCATGATGCTTATAGTCATTTTAGTTGAATAATTTTAAACAATATTTAACACCGTGCTACTATTACAATATGTGATTAGCTTATTTTCACTGATATTAGTAATAGCAATGGAAAAAAAAACCTATATAAAACTTTATGAAAAGTAGCTCAAATATGAGGTTTCTGATCAATAGATTTTTGCTTCTAAAAAGCAATTCTTACAAATAGTGCTTTCTAAAGAAGACTTGAAGTTTTTTGTTGTTGATAGAATTATGAACCTTATAAACTCAGTATTTTTTAGTTAACCTAAATACATAAATCTATTTGAATTCATCTTATGAGAACAAATATGTCATTAGATATATGATCATTATATGCTTTAGTGATTCATGGACCTTGTTACATACATGCTTTGTAATGTATGAATTATTTAGTAAGAAAAATCACAATAATTTTGTTGTTACTCAAAAATTTATGGGTTGGCAGAAACAATTATGCAGCCCCTGAAGCTGATATGTTAAGGTAACATCATTAACACTCCATGGTCTGATTTTTTCAGTTCAACATAACCTTTACTACTTTTGCTAGAATATTTCAATAATTTTCTAACAAAAGCTATTTGTAAACTGAGCATTGAATTTATTACGCATAGTGTAATTCATTTTTCTTTACTTTCAAAGAAGTGCATAATTTAAAATCAGAACTAAAAACTTTTCTCTCCTACCACTTAAAGCAAGAATATAAAATTGCCAAAAATATACATTACAAAAATAGTCATTACAACTGTGCCAATAAACATAGATTTTAAATTCCATTTAATACATCAGTTTCTATTTACATTTTTAGATATGTAGATATTTTAAAAGCATAACTAAAATGCATTAAAGTCATCAGAATAAGATATCATCTTGCTATCTTTATTTCTTTGTATTTAATATTCAGAGCTTCACCTTTAAAAGATTAAACCTCAAATTAAGTGATATTATAATTACTGATTTCTAATTATTCAAATTTACAAAAAACAAAGCTATGATGGAAGAATCAAGAATTTGGAATTTTAATCCAAACATAAATATAGTATCACAAATTAATGTCTAAAGTTACTCTTTATTAAAATATAAAATTTTACATTTCAAATAGCTTACTTAGGAAGGAGACTTTTAATTTTAATAGCTTAAACCACTTGGCCACATTAACATAAAACTCCTAATCCTTAAATTCATTTATCCTGTGTGAATAATATGGAGAGACTTCTGGTCTGCTAACATGAACCTCACATGTTTTGAATCCTCTTCCACCTCTTATGCAATGATGAATTTATGGACAAGATACAAAGGATAAGAAGACATCTACATAACCCTAACAGTAATTTCGTGTCTTTCAAGGATTCTGGGCCCCTTTTTTCTGAAGTGGGCCATTCCAACTTAGAGAACTACATATCATTAATGAAATACAAGAGAATTCCATTTTTTCAATTCAGCAAAAATTTTTTATGTGTCAATGCTAGATGGCAGTGTGGATAAAGTGACTGGGCCTGGAATCAGGAAGACCAGAGTTCATACTTGAACTCTGACACAATAACTATGTGACTCTGGGCAAGTCATTGAATCCTGTTTGCCTCAGTTTCCTCATCTGTAAAATAAGCTGGAAAAGGAAATGGCAAACCACTGCGGTGTCTTTGCCAAGGAAACCCCAAATGGAGTCACAAAGATTGGACACAATGAGCAATATTATGTGTCAAACACTTATATACTCTAGATACTAATACAAAAGTGAAATCCTTGCCTTCAAAGAAATTAACATTTTAATGGGCAATGTAACATACAAAAGAATGGTGGCCAGGGAATGGAATTTGGGTCTAGGAAAAAAAGAGAGATTGTGATTGGATCCACAGGGATATAGAGTGTCTTTCCCTTTTCAGTAATGATAGCATTGGTTTGATTATTATTTCCAAAGTGAGCAGGAGGTAAAACTAGATGGTTTAGGGTAGAGGGAGGGGCAAATGTACAGTGGGAGGAGAGATTCCCAAGATGCCCACCTTTGATGGGCTCTAGTGTCCTGGTGGATGGTTATTTGGGATGAATGTTGTTACCCAAAGGAGAACTAAGAGGAAAAGTACTAGAAACTCTTCCAAATGTTACTGCTTTAGGTAACATAAAATATTTTTTCAATCTTGGTGCATGCCATTTCCATATATAATATCTTCCTCTTCCCAATCCACTTCCAAAACCATTTACTAAAATTCAAATGCTTCTTTCACTATGATTACCTTCCTGGTCCTCTCTAGATGAACATGATTAATCTCCCTTTATTTACAATACTCTGCTATATAAATATATATATATATATATACACTTACCATCCCCTTATTTTTTATATTTATATATGTAAATATCATAATTGGACTATAATTTCTTTAAGGGCAGGAAGCATTTTTAAATCATCCATAGATGCCTTATAACCCTTAGCATTTTTATATATAGTAGGTACTCAATAAATGTTTGCTGAATCAACCAATTCTTTGGTTTCCAATATCAGAAATTTGGATATCTGACCCATTCAGAAACTAAACATGATGTATGTAGATACAATGATTAATCCTAGGAATTTTTCAAGATCTACACCACTATGTTACTCTGCAGCTCTTTGAATCATAGTTATTTCCAAAAGGCATATTCCTCTATAATTAAATATAAGGTCATGGAATCTTGAAATCACCTTCGACTCATCTTTTTTTTCACCCTCCATATCCAATCAGTTGCCAAGCTCTGGAGAACAATATTAAATTAGGCTTCTCTAGACCAGTTTGGTCAGGTCTAAGTCCTTAACTAACTCCATTACAATAATATACCCCTTTCCTTGTACTCCTGCTTTCCATACTCCACAGACAAGGTAGAGGTTGATATAAGATGTGAGACAACCAGAAAAGAGAAGAGGGTAAGATTGTGAAGGGTTCTGAATCCTTTTCTATCTTCAAGGCTCACAACTCAGTTGCCATCTGCT
This sequence comes from Myrmecobius fasciatus, assembly GCA_023553655.1. Classification (NCBI taxonomy): domain Eukaryota; kingdom Metazoa; phylum Chordata; class Mammalia; order Dasyuromorphia; family Myrmecobiidae; genus Myrmecobius; species Myrmecobius fasciatus. The sequence continues at coordinate 15,227 of JAJPUD010007103.1, forward strand.
TTATGAAATCTTCCCTGAGCCATCTGTTTTTAATATTCTCTTCTTTCTTGATTTTTCATTTGTGTACATTTTTTCTTCCTCAAGTAGAAGATAAACTCTATTAGGGAAGAGATTTTCCTTTTTGAGAAAGAATAAACAGTATTTCATTTTTTTCCAATTACATGTAGAGATAGTGTTCAACATTTTTTCATAAGATTTTGAGTTTCAATTTTTTTTCTCCCCAAGATGGCAAGCAATTTGATATAGGTTAGACATGCAATTATGTAAACGTATTTCCACACTGGTCATGTTGTAAAAGAAACAGAACAAAAGAGAAAGGCCATCAAAAAAGGGGGTAGGTGTGGGGAGAGAAAATAGTATGCTTCAATCTATATTCAGACTCCATAGTTATTTCTCTGGTTATGGAAGTATTTTTCATCATGAGTTTTTTGAACTTGTCTTGGATTATTGTATTGCCAAGAAGAGTTGAATTAATCATAATTAATCATCACATAATGTTGCTGTATACAATGTTCTTGTGGTTCTGCTTATTTCACTCAGCATTAGTTCACGTTAAGTCTTTCTAGGATTTTCTGAAATTCATCTGCTCGTCATTTCTTATAGCACAATAGCACTCTTACATTCACATACCAAAAATTTATACAGCCGTTCCTCAATTGATGGGCATTTAGGGAAAGGATTTTTTAAAAAAAAATTTATAATTACATCCTCAATATGTAAAACAGTGCTTTATACATAAATGCTTGTTCTATTGAATTGGTACAGTTGAATAGATTCTGAACCAGTTGATTACTGTATAGGACTTGCCTTCAGCTAGTGGAGTGCTCCAAGGATATGTTTAGTCTTATATCTTGTTCATGTTTATCAATGCCATATATAAAGGCAAAAATTGTATTCTTATCAAATGTGTATATGAGATCTGAGAACAATAGCTAACACTATGAATGACTGAGGATCCAAATAAAAAATAGTGACAAATCTAGGCCATTGGGCCAAATCTAATAATTTAAGAGATAAAATCTTATACTTGGATTAAAAAGATGAACTTTATAAATTCATGATGAGGTTGGTATTGTTAGAAGTAGTTCATCTGAAACCGTTTTGGGGAGATTTTAATGGATTGCAAACTCAACAGTATAATATGGCAGTATAAAAAAGTTAATGAAGTTGTGGGTCTATTGTTCCCTACCTAAGGATTTTCAGATCACAGATTCAAGGCAAACTGAAAAACAATGTCTAGCACTAGAGGAGTAGCAACCTTAAGGCACTCTAATCTGGTTGGACTACATCTGTTATACTGTAGCCTAGAGATAGCTTAGGTTGTGCAGTAGATAGAGTGCAGCCTCAGAAACTTAATAGCTGTGTGACCCTAGGCATGTTATTCTTTCTATCTTGGTTGAAATGGGGATAATACCATTTACCTCTCAAGATTAAATGAAATAATTAATATTTGTACAGTGTGTTCAGTTCCAGGGACTTTTTTTTTTTTTTTTTTAGGAATGACATTGATAAACTGGAAAGTGATCAAAAGAAAGTAAGAAGTATGTTGAAAGACTTTGAGATTATGCCATAAGAGAATGAACTGAAGGAACTGAGAGCTAGGGCAAAACTAAGATGACAGAAAAAAGATGAAGTGTAGCTGGGTTCCCTACCACAAGTCCTCTACAAAGATTTAGAAAATATCTGATCAAAAAATCCAAGACAAAAAAATTACTGAGTTATGGTTTTAATCCAGATTAGCCTGTGGAAACAAATAGAGAGGTCTGTGGACACTTAAGATAGACTCTAGCCAAGAGCATTCAGGAATTGAAAATGGACTAAATCTGTGGACAACAGCAAGAAGTCATAGTTTTATATTGTGGGGCCCCAATCTTTGTGTAGTACAGGGGCCAGCTCTGTTGTTCCATATCCAGGTCCAGATCGAAGATTCAAGGCAAACTGAAAAGGGATCTGATCCCAGTGCTGATGTTCTAAGGTGAGGAGTGGTTGCAAAATTAATCAATGAGGGGAAACACTAGTATTAAAGGGAATCAAAAAAGACTTTCTGTGGATGGTGAGATTTTAGTTGGGATCTGAAGGAAGCCAGGGAATATAGGAAGTGGTGATGAGAAATGGCAGAATTTTCAAACATAAGAGATAGTCAAGAAAATGGTGCAGCTGGGAGATGAGTTTCTTGTTCAAGGAACAACAAAGGAGCCAATGTCACTGGATCATTCTGTGAGTGTGTGTATGTGTGTGTGTGTTGGGGGGGTTGCCCTGGGCCACTCTACTAGTGGCAAACGGTACTAAATGAAGAGTTAATTCAGCACAAACAGTATCTTTGTGATTCCAACCCCAAGAACAGAATACAATCTTACTTCCAGCTTCCGACCCAGTGTGAAGCTTGCAAGAGATAGTCAGGGCAGGAATACCAGACCAAAGCAGAGCCTATAATTCTCTCATTTTTTTTAAATTTTATTTTATTTGCATAACATATGTGTGGGTAATTCTTCAACAATAACCCTTACATAGCTTTCCGTTACAAATTTTTCCCCCCAACTTCCCCACCCCTCCCCTAGATGGCAGGATATCCACTACGTTAATTATGTTAAAATATTGGCAAATCGAATATATGTATACATATTTCCAAACTTATCATTGTTGTGCAAGAAAAATCTTATCTACACAAACGATATATCAGATAAAGGAAACACAATGTAAGCAAACATCAATCAAGGAGTATGAGAATGTTATGTTGTGGTCCACATTTCGCATCCCTCTCTCTGGGTGTATATGGCTTTCTTCAGTGAACAATTGGAGGTGGTTTGAAACATATCATTGTTGAAGAGAGCCATGCCCATCAGAATTAATTGTCATATAGTACTGTTGTTGCCGTGTATAATGATCTCCTGGTTCTGCTCATTTCACTCAGCATCAGTTCATGTAAGTCTCTCCAGGCCTCTCTGAAATCATCTTGCTGGTCATTTCTTACAGAACAATAATATTCCATAATATTCATATACCATAATTTATTCAGCCATTCTCCAATTGAAGGGCATCTATTCAATTTCCAGTTTCTAGCCACTACAAAAAAGGCTGCCACAAACATTCTTTCACATGTGGGGCCTTTTCCTTTCTTTATGATTTCTTTGGGATATAAGCCCAATAGAAATGCTGCTGGGTCAAAGGGTATGCACAGTTTGATAACTTTTTGAGCATAGCTCCAAATTGTTCTCCAGAATGGCTGTATCCGTTCACAGCTCCACCAACAATGCATCAGTGTCCCAGCCCTCCCACAACCCCTCCAACATTCATCATTAACTTTTCCTGTCATTTTAGCCAATCTGACAGGTGTGAAGTGGTACCTCAGGGTTGTCTTGATTTGCATTTCTCTGATCAACAGTGATTTGGAGCACCTTTTCATATGACTATAAATACTTTTAATTTCATCCTCTGAAAATTGTCTGTTCATATCCTTTGACCATTTATTGATTGGAGAATATAATTCTCTCATTTTGAACCTGAACAACTTTCCAGTATTTGAGTCCAGTAGCAGTCTCCTAGAATTCCAATCAAGGTCAAGCCAAAGTAGAGTAACATCTTAGTGTAACACAACACTTAATACCTCAAGAAAGTAGCAGAAGGACCCAAGAGGATACAAAATCAACCCAAACATTTCCTCTAGAAGCATACAGAGTGTGGCTAACAAAGTCTAAAGTCAGGAAATAGACTGGGAAAATGACCAACATTCCCACTCCCAAAAAAGAATCTCATCATAGAGCTATTATGGTGGCAGGGATACCCAAGGCACAAACCCCTCAAAAAAAGAATGACTCCAAAATATTTACAAGCAAAGTCTTGAATAGAAAAACAGAGCTTGGGTACAAGTTAAATTAGAATTTCTAGAGGAGTTGAAGTCAAAGAAAGAGCTAAAAATGATTTTAAAAATCAAATGAGAGGAAAAAAATAAGAAATAAGAGAAGAATAAGAAGTTATAATGAGAAAACACAATTCATCATAGGATGTTTGTTTCATAACTAATTTTTCAGGAACTATTTTTTTTTCATGTAGAATGTCTCTGATAGCAGATCAGATTAGAAGTCTTGCCTCCTTAATATCCTGGGTTCTTTAACCAAGAATCAAATCCCTCTAAGTTGAGACTGCAAGCAAAATCATTGCTATAATGGATCTATTTCATCTACCAAACTATCATTCTATATTAACTAAACCCAATGTGATTTCACTATTATATTAAGAAACTTTTAAAAATACTCTCTGTGCATACATTTTAAGATTAAACATCTATTTAATTTTGAAATGAAAATAACTCATTTTATCTAGCACTTTAATTCCTCACAATAATTCTTTGTGGCAGGTAGATATGGTTTTATCATCCCCATTTCATATATTTAATCATCGTCCAGAAAACAAAATGTAACCTAGCTTGACAAAGCTTTCAAAAGTTATGACATTGTCATTTAAGACCTAAAATTGAACTGCATTGTGTGTGACCCAGACATTGCTTACATCAAGTGTTGGTGGTTTCTTGGAAAAGTGTTTACTACAGTTGTCAATACTAAGATATTTTATAAGAAGTATATATATATATATATATATATACTTCTTATAAAATATATATATATATATATATAAGATATATATAGAGAGAGCTGAGATTTGATTACAGCTGTGTCTGCAAATATTGGGAAAGAACACTGAGTATGCTATTAGTAGAGAATCTGTTTTAAAATGTTTATGCAAATTTGTCAAATTGAGTTGATTTTCCCTATAGTCCTTGGATGAAAAAGATCCTTGGATGAAAAAGATATTTTAGCAAATCACTAGCTCTTGGAAATCTCTAGTTTTGTAGCCTATTCTTTAAGAGATTTAATAGAAAATGAATCTTCATTAAAAGGTACATGGAAATCTAAGGCAAAAAGTTCATTTTCATGGAATTGAGATCCATATAGAAAGTAGTAATTCCTAGAATTTTGGGAGGAATCCAAAACAAATCCTACAGTAGCTACTAAATTATAGTTATTGAAAATAGATAATTTATCACCAATAATAGTCAAATATTAAACATAAAGCCCAAGTAATATAAAATAAAGGCAAGTGAAAATCTTTCAGTAATTACACTGAATAGAATGAGCAGCTTTCTATTATTATTATTATTACATCAAACATCTAGCTGCTGAAAGAAGGCTCCTCTACCCACTCCCTCTCACACCATTCCCAGTCTATATGTAATACAAAATCAGCAAAGCTACTGACAAGTAATTTTTAATCAAAAGAGAGAGCAAAATGTTACAGGTTCCAGTTCAAAAGCAAGTTTGAGAGAAGGCTACAGTCATCAACAAGATTTGGAAATACATGAAAAGCAAAGAAATTTTAAAAAACAAAACAAAACAAAACAAAACAAAACCATCGGTTATTGCCACACCTGCAATATTACTGTTTTAAATAGGCATTGCAGAATTGTTAATTTAGAACATTACTGGTTATATTTGCAGAGTTAATAACAGAGAAAGATGGCCCCATCTCCACCTAGACTAGTTAATCTGTCGACTGCTTTAGCTTATGCTATTTCGGGACATACATACCGAAGGGGAAATAAGGTCACAGAAAGACCCAAATAAGATTGGCTAATGCTGCAGGGAGGTGATGATCTTTCTGGTGTATGACTCGGTTGTAAGGAAGGAAAAAAACCTGCTCAGTCGGAGTCTTAGATCTGATCTTAGATCTGAGTATTTGTTATGGGTTGGATGAAAGTGAGTTGGGGAAAGTGGGAGGAGAAGGAGAATTTGTTGGGTGGAAATAAAGTAGCACAAAAGAGCGGTGCCCGCAACCAGACATATAAACCAGGAGCGTCCAGTCTGGGCAAGAGCAGAGAGCATCAGCTCGCTCGTTCTCCTCCTGTGTAACGCCCCTGCCCCACATGCATGGCCGCTCCCAGAAGGCATGGGACCACGCGGTTACACATGTCCCCGCGAACCAACTTTGCAGCCACCCAAAGAAAGAAGTCTACACAGCTTTCTCACATTGCTGGCAGCCTCGTTTTGACCTCCCTGGGATCCTTCTAATCCCGCCCTCTGCGATATTCTCCCTCAACCTGCCCCCACCCCCGAGGAAGCTCTATAGTCCGGGACCGCGGCCTGAGCCCTATGGATGCCCGTGGGCGAGGCCGGGACTGAGGGAAAGTGCCCTCTTCCAACATGGCGTCAGGGGAGACGTTCCCACCGCTTTCGCCCGCCCCCCCCGGGTTCCGGCTCCGAGCAATTTGGTTCCGGAGTAAAAATTCCCCCTTAGTCCTTCCTCCCTCTCCTCTTCCTCTTCCTCCTCCTCCTCCTCCTTCTCCTCCTCCCTCCTGCCTTCTTCTCTTCTCTTCTTCCTCCTCTTCCTCCTGGGGCCACCGGCCCCGCCGCCGCTGCAGTCATCTGGGAACTCTCCGAGGTTGGAGCCGGCCACGGGCAGAACCCGCCCAAGCCCCCATATAGCTCCAGAAGGGAGGCAGTAGCAGCTTGGCTCGCTCCTCCTAGTCTCCCTTTGACTTCCTCTTCCTCAAGGGATACCAAAGCCACTTCCCCTGAGTCGTCTCCCCCTCTCCACACTGCAGGCTGACTCCCAGATCCCCTCAGCGGGGGGCCAAAGCGGATTCACCCCTTTTCACACACCCCGCTCCTCCCAAACACCGGAATACTCCGCACTCCCTTTCCTCCTGGTCGCCCTGCCTCCCCACCTGTCCACACGTCCAGGGTGACCACCAGGCCCCTATTGCTCAGAAGGGACTCGAGGCAGGCTTTGCATCCTAACCCTTCCCCTTCTACCAACTCTACATCATACATTATTCTCTCAACAGCCCCCCTCTTCCATCTTCCCAGCTCCCTCCATCACTTCACGCCTTCCTCCTCCTAACCGCCCCCCCACTATCTCCTGATCTCTCACTGTCTTCCTTCCTCCTCTCTCCTCTCTCCTGCCTTCTTCCCCACTCTGCCCCCCATCCTCTTTCTATTTATTCCCTCCCCCATCCTTCTATTTCCTACCCTCCCTATATTCATCACCTTTCCCATTCTCTGGCTCTTCACTCCACATTCATGCCTTCCAAAGGAGCAGGGAATGCCTTTCTTCCACCCCCTACCCCAAGGATGTGAGCCCAGTGGTCGGTAATGCTGTGGCTGTCCCTTGGCCCCTCTCATGCCATGGAGAACCAGGTGCTGGTGATTCGAATCAAGATCCCAGATGGTGGAGCTGTGGATTGGACAGTGCACTCTGGGCCTCAGTTGCTTTTCCGGGATGTGTTGGTGAGTGGTCAGTCCCCAAAACTAAATCTCAGTCTAAATGAAACTCCACTGAGGGTATCATAATGTTTGTCCTTTTTAAAGGCTAGATGCTTGGAGGATTCTCCAACTTCAACACACTTCTTTACATTTATTTCTTTAAACTGATGGGTCAGAGTAGAGAAGGAACTATTTTGACTTCATGGGTTATCAGCTAAGATGCTCAGAATACTTTTCATTTAGAATCATAACTTTACAGGAATTGTCTTATGAATTGTTCATTTTAACTTACGTATTTTACTTCTAAGTAAACTGAGTCCTAAAGAAGTTAAATGACTTATATAATGTTAGTCCCAGCAGCTTTGGAAGTAGAGTCCAGTTTCAGAGAACATCCTTAATTCAGTGAAAAAAAAGTAGAGGATGTAGTTTTCTGAGTCCCTTGAGATTCATCCTGTGTATTTATTATCTGGGGGCAATACACACTATTGGTTATCTAGAAATACTCACTGGCTACCATTCCATTGATGAATTAGCTGCATAGATGACCACCGTATGTCTTTGATGCATGATACTTGTAAATTGAGCTTATAGTGTCAAAAATTGGCGATATGCATAGTCATTTAAACCTTGTATGATTCAATCTTTTAACTATTGTTTGTGGCAGTAGCATTGTAGTGGGAATCTAGAAACCTAGATTCTAGTTCTAGTTCTGATATTTAATGTGTGTGACTTGAGGCAAGAGTCTTTACCACTTTTCTCATCTGTAAAATAATTAGATTGGATTAGCTTTAATATTCTGTCATTCGGACTCCATTTGAATAGGCCATGAAGAGGCTCACCCATGTTTAAGTGGCCAGGAAATATCAGGATATTTGTCTCCAAAGTTTTCCTGAACATCTCCTCTTTAGGTTCATAGATCCTAATCATGGGAAATATTTGCATGGGAGAGCTTGATCTTTTAGACATTGTGAGAATGTATGCCCAGGAGCATGATGGGTTGGGCCAGAGAAATAAAACTTGGTGGAAAATGAAGAGATGTCTGGTCTGGGTGCCCATTTTAAATGAAGGCTCTGACAGGAGAAATGATAACCAGCAGGAGAAGAATAATTAAGTGACTACTTCAAAATTGCCTTGGAAGCTAGTATGGTCTTTGGTATTAGGGATGATAATCATTATTATAACAAGTGAATTTTTATGTGGAAAATTCATCCTTTGAGAAAATATACATAAAATGTAATTTCATTTCAGTAGTTCAACAAATATCTATTATATGAAAACTATTGAATGTAAAGTTTAGGTAAGGTAGGGGAATAAGTTATACCTTAGTATTTAAATGACTCCATGATATCATTAAAATGGTTAACCTTTAATGGTGAAGAATACAACTTATTACACCTTCTTTTTAATCTTGTATAATTCTTGTCTGTAAATCCTTTGCAAAGGACCTACCCAATGTGCTAAAGCCTCCTCTTGGGTTTCATTAGATTATGTGGGTATTACTGCAGCCCTCCAACTGTCAGTTATCCCTTGATCTCAATTACAGACCAGGACCCCTTCTTTTCTAATTATATAGTTTCTTGATATCTGTTATACTACTTCTTGAATGCGTGGCATCATTTGCGGGGTGCTTCAATCTGTGCCCACTTCATGTTTCCATGGTTCATTAGGTCACTCACAATTTTGATTCATTGGAGAAAGATCTATAGCCACAGAGCATCACTGAAAGACAGTTTGGGGTAAAAAAAAAGGGGGGGATATTTGGGGGTCAGGAAACATATGGGGTTCCTGAAAGCACCATATAATTACCCAAGTATGACCTAGTCTGATCTCATTCTGTTCATTTAGGGCTTAACTTACTGTCCATCTACAGTATCTGTCTAATATACTAATGAATTAGCTCAAGAGTTGTCCTAGGTAGGATAATAGGAATTCTTCATTCTTTTTTTTTCCCCTGTATAGATTGTTAGCAGTTAATCTCATTAAAGAAGTTTTGCAATATTTCAGGACTTGATGCAGTATAGCAAATAAAATTAATAAAGATAAAGCTGTTGAGGCATATGGCTCTGAAAAAAATCATTTTATTATCAGTGATGCCTGTAACTGTTCAAAACATGTCAAGACGGTAAGCATCAGTAAAGCCAGAGACCCCACTGAAAAGGAGGAGACCCTCTTTATTAATATACAGCAAAGATGAAGTCTTGTATGATTAACCATATTAAGAAAAGTGGGTTAGGATTCTGATGAAACAACTCATGGTCCTCTCTGATAATTAAGGAATGTTAATTCTTTTGTGGGACATCTGCATCTTTTATTCTTTGCTAGGGAATCAAAACTACCAGACTTGTTTTCTCTTTGGAAGAGATAAAAAATTGCCCTGATTGCACAAGAACAGACAAGGACAGATGACATAATTTTGGGTGATAGTGTCAGGTTAATTTGTGTGATTTAAAGATAGCAAGTAGATGTTCTGGAAATATCTCAGGAGTTACCATTATGAGAGATAACAACTTTTCTTTTAATCATAACTGTAACTCAGTAAAAGCTGAATTCCTGAGCTCAATTCAAGAACATAGAAAGTGACTAAGTAGATTAAAGAATCAATTACAATATGAAATCAATACAATCTAAAATCAGCTACAAAGTAGAAATAATTTGAATTTCTCACAGTATAATTACATCCATAAATAGGACTAAGACTGCCTTCTGTAGGCATCTCTATTTTTTTTAATTTTCTTTTTTTTATTATTAAAGATTTTTATTTGCAAAACATATGCATAGGTAATTTTTCAACAATGACCCTCGAAAAGCTTTCTGTTACAAATTTTTCCCTCCTATCCCCCACCCTTTCCCCCAGATGGCAGGAAGTCTAATACATGTTAATTATGTTAAAATATTTGACAGATCGAATATGTGTATATATATTTATGCAGTTATCTTGCTGCACAGGGAAAAAAAAAACAAAAACAAAAACCTGAGAAGGAAAACATAATACAAGCAAACATCAATAGAGAGTGTGAAAATGTTATGTTGTGGTCCAGACCCAGATCCCACAGGCCTCTCCCTGGGTGTATATGGCTTTCTTCATCACTGAACAACTGGAACTGGTTTGAAACATTTCATTGTTGAAGAGAGCCATGTCCATCAGGATTGATCGTCATATAGTCTTGTTGCTGTGTATAATGATCTCCTGGTTCTGCTTATTTCACTTAGCATCAGTTCATGCAAGTTTCTCCATGCTTCTCTGAAATCATCCTGCTGGTCATTTCTTACAGAACAGTAATATTCCATAACATTCATAGACCATAATTTATTCAGTCATTCTCCAATTGATGGGCATCCATTCAGTTTCCAGTTTCTAGCCACTACAAAAAGGGCTGCTACAAACATTTTTGCACATGTGGGGCCCTTTCCTTCTTTTAAGATCTCTTTGGGATAAGCCCAGTAGAAAAACACTGCTGGGTCAAAGGGTATGCACAGTTTGATGACTTTTTGAGCATAGCTCCAAATTGCTCTCCAGAATGGTTGGATCCGTTCACAGTTCCACCAGCAATGTATCAGTGTCCCAGTTTTCCCACATCCCCTCCAACATTCATCATTATCTTTTCCTGTCATCTTAGCCAATCTGACAGGTGTGTAGTGGTATTTCAGAGTTGTCTTAATTTGCATTTCTCTGATCAATAGAAAGTTAAAGCACCTTTTCATATGACTAGAAATAGTTTTAATTTCATCATCTGAAAATTGTCTGTTCATATCCTTTGACCATTTATCGATTGTAGAGTGGCTTGAATTCTTGTAAATATGAGTCAGTTCTCTATATATTTTAGAAATGAGACCTTTATCAGAACCCTTAAATGTAAAGATGATTTCCCAATTTATTGCTTCCCTCCTAATCTTGTCTGCATTAGGTTTGTTTGTACAAAAACTTTTTAACTTAATATAATCAAAATTATCTATCTGGTGTTCAATTAAGAGTTCCAGTTCTTCTTTGGGCACAAATTCCTTCCTTCTCCACAGGTCTGAGAGGTAAACTATACTGTGTTCCTCTAATTTGCTTATAATATCACTCTTTATATCTAAATCATGAACCTATTTAGATCTTATCTTGGTATGTGGTGTTAGGTGTGGGTCAAGCCCTAATTTCTTCCACACTAGTTTCCAATTTTCCCAGCAGTTTTTGTTGAATAGTGAGTACTTATCCCAAAAGCTGGGGTCTTTGGGTTTATCAAACACTAAATTGCTATAGTTATTGCCTGGTTTGTCCTGTGATCCTATTCTATTCCACTGATGGACTGCTCTATTTCTTATCCAATACCAAATGGTTTTGATGACTGCTGCTTTATAATATAATTTTAGATCTGGCACAGCAAGGCCACCCTCATCAGCTTTTTTTTTTTTTTTCATTAATTCCCTTGAAATTCTTGACCTTTTGTTCTTCCAAATGAATTTTGCTACTATTTTTTCTAGATCTGTAAAATAATTTCTTGGGAGTTTGATTGGTATGGCACTAAATAAGTAAATTAGTTTGAATAGTACTGTCATTTTTATTATATTCACTTGGCCTATCCATGAGCATTTGATGTTTTTCCAACTGATTAGATCTAACTTTATTTGTGTGGAAAGTGTTTTGTAGTTTAGTTCGTATAGTTCCTGACTGTTCTTGGCAGATAGATTCCCAAATATTTTATACTATCAACAATTATTTTGAATGGAATTTCTTTTTGTATCTCTTTCTGCAGCATCTCTGTTCTTTCTGGATTTCACATGGACATTATGCATGACAACAGTAACACTGGTTTTGTATCTTATATGATATTAAGAATAGAAGAATGATTGACAAAATTATCATTTTGTTGCCTCTTACAAAGGAATTTTTTTTTTTTTTTTTCTGGGCAATCCTGACTTGCCCAGGATCACACAGCTAGGAGTGTTAAGTGTCTGAGGCCAGATTTGAACTCAGGTCCTCCTGATTAAAGGGCTGTTACTCTATCCACTGCATCACTTAGATGTCCTTAAGGAATCTTCTATGGTGTTAACCCATACCCAGCAAACACCTCATAGAAAGAGAACCTTTAAGGCTGTTTTCTGTTTTACTGAGTAGAGATTTGTTTATAGTAAAGAAGTTATTCACAACAGGAATTTTTTTTTATTCTCCACAACTTTCAAGTCAATTGTGTAACTGTGACAATCTCAAAATTGGAAGAGACATCAAAAGCCCACTGGCCTAATTCATACTTTAAAAGGTCATTAACATTTTCATCAATTCTTCAGCCTCTGCTTGGAGAGGTACCCTCTACTTCTTGAGGCAGCCTTTTTCATTTTGAGATAGTCCTAATTGTTAGTAATTTTTCCTTGCATAAACTTACTTGTCTTTTCTACTTCTACCCATTAAAGCTGTTATATCTTCCCCAGTAAGTTGTCTTTTCTCCAGAGTAAATTTCCAGTTCATTCAAATGATCCTCAAATGTCGAGTTCTCAAGGCCCTTCACTATCCTGGTTTCCCTCTTTTTGCCTTCCTTGTTAATGTCCAACTTAAAATGTAGCCTCAGATTGTATTACTTTTTTTGAGTTGTTATATTATACTGTTAACACATATTGACTTTGCACTGCATTAAAATTTCCAGTCTTTTACAAACTATTTTCTAGTCATGCCTTCTTCCCCATGTACTTATATAAGTAATTGTTTTAAGCTTAAATTCTTTTGTAGAAAATCATTTAAGAAATTCTATTCTCATATTTTTATCAAGGATACTCTCAACATCTGTGTAGATCATTTTCATAAAGATTTTGTAGAGATGAAAAACTCTACATCAGTCATTGATAGCCCCATCAAGTAATCAGTCAACATTTGCCAAGTGCCCACTGTGCCTACCAAGCACTCTCCTAAGCAGTCGGGTGCCCTCTAGGAGCTCACAATTGATGGGGGAATTTGACAAATATGCAGATAACTTATATAGAGAACAAATAGGAAGTTATTAGCAGAGGGAAGGCATTAGAATTAATAGGTCTTGGGAAAGGCTTCCTGTAGAAGGTGGCATCTTAGTTGGGATTTAAAGGGAGTCAAAAGGCACATGTCAGGAGAGTGAGCATTCCAGGCATGGGGGATAGCAAGAGAAATTGCTTAGAGCCAAGAAATGAAGTGTCTTGTTCAACGAGTAACAAGGAGGCCAGTGTCACTGCCTTGAAAAGTGTATGTCAGAGAGGAAAGAAGACTACAAAGGTAGGAGAAACTTAATTTTTGAAGGGCTTTGAATGCCAAACACATGATTTTGTATTTGATCCTGAAAACAATAGGGGGCTACTGGTATTTCTTGAGCAGAAGAGGTAACATTATTAGGCCTGCACTTTAGGAAAATCACTTTGGTGATTTAGGAGGATTGATTGCAATGAAGAGAGACCTGAGAAAAGTAGATCTATCCAACAAACGATTGTTTCTTTTTGAAAATCAATCATCAGATAGGATAAAATATTTGGGAATCTATCTGCCAAGGAAAAGTCAGAAACTATACGAACTAAATTACAAAACACTTTCCACACAAATAAAATCAGACCTAATCAATTGGAAAAATATTAAGTGCTCATGGGTAGGCAGAGCAAACATAATAAAAATGACAATACTACCCAAACTAATCTACTTAT